>VDFB02345503.1:0-11372 GCA_007258455.2 Sequoia sempervirens
TTTGGTTCAATACAAACTCACGGTATAATTTCCTAAGAAAATATTGGGGAACTTCACAGTTATTGCACGGTGGGTAATCAAAGACCATATACCATCTGTCATAAAAGCGGTTCCTAATCTCTACGTGGTGGCACCAATGGATAGGAAACCTCTTTGCATTGAGGGTGAGATTTTGATTTGTTCTAGGGTCAGTGAATAGAGAGCACAAATCGCCTTTAGTAATCTTTAAATCTTTAACTTGTTTATATGATAATTTGTCTGCATAATATGCCCTCGATGTTTGCCTCCTATTTTTCCATCCAGATATTTGTTGGGTATTGCATCCACATTTTTTAACAAATCTTTCAATGAATCTGCTAGATGTATCCTTTCTGTGGTTGAAGAATTTTGATCACTCAACCTACTAATAAGATCCTCAACTTCTTTTCTATTGTTTTCAATTTCACTCAAATTTTCTTGAGTGTAGGAGGGTATTGAGAGAATGGTGGGGGAGGTTGATTTTGTGTTGTTGAGGCTGATTTGGTTGAGGATTTTCCTCCTCTTGTTGAGGATTTCCTACAAATTAAAAAAAAAACATTCATTTCTAAACTAAAACAAACAAAATCAATTTAAAACTAACAAATTCAAAACAAATACCAAACAATACTTACCTCTTGCATCTCTTTGTCGTCGTGGCGCCATATTTGTGAAGAAATCCAATTGCTCTTGATGAATTTTGACCTCTCCAAAAACGCGAGTGCGTATAATAGGGTTTTTGGCTGCGAGCGGAGCTAAAACACAGCAAAAAGGAAATGAGAAATGATTTTGAGTTTGCTTTTTTTTTTGCTTTTAAAAACAAAAAATGCGTTCGCGTTATAACGCGAACGCGTTTTGGGCTTTTTTTTCTTTTTTGGCCACAAAAGTGCGACCATCTTGGTGCACTTACCCACCTTTTTCTTAAAACAAATGCATTTTGCAAGTTTGCAAGTTTGCAGGGACTAATGTTGTCAGAATAAAAGGCTTCACGATACAAATATTTTGTGTGATACTAAAGGGCTTAAAAATGCATGTGCTTTAAAAACAACTTAAGGCTACTAGGGAAAGGGGTCGGACATGAATGATGGGAGGGGGGCTTCACTAGAGAACTTAAAATACTAGCACTTTTAACTTGATTGGACATGGACCTATACATGTTGGTGTAGCAAATGCATTTTGCGGGCTCGTAGAGAGAATTTTTGAACATGAAAGGCTTCAGTGAACAAAAGAGATTGGGAAAAATGTCGACATGTGTCTGATGGGACTTGAAAGAGCTCAAAGTACTTAAGTGATGGATTAAAATATTCATAAAGGCAGGAATGCTTAGTTTTCTAACAAAAGGGCTTGATAAACACACGTGACAGAAACCTTAAAAGGATATTACTTGAAGGATAGGCAACCTCAATTACAATTCAATGACAAAACATAAGAAAAATGCAAGGGTTTAAGATACACGTTAGGTTTTTTGTAATGTCCCTTGTCCTAATTTACCCTAGAATTTTCCTTTTGATCACAAATTGCAACAAATTAGTGTTAGGGTTTCACCTTAATAAACAAATATCTCTTTAATGATGAAATCTTGGATTGGAACTTGCATTCACCACATGAACAGCATTCCCAATATGGTATATCTATTTGTCAGCATTAGACAATTACATCACATTTATAGATATTCAAGAAAGCAACATATGATAAACTAGGAGGAGGGACATGGAGGGTCTACCCGAAGTCATATGCCAAGCCTAAGAGGTTGTATACCACAACTCTCCCCTTTGATGACTTGTACCTGCTTTCCCCATCCATATCACAGCCTCGGAAGACACATGCCAACTTGTGGGAATGGGTGGAGATCACAAGCGGTCTTGGCACTTACCACTCCTCAGGCCCATCCTCACCTTGGGATTGGGCAAAGATCTTAAGTGGGATATTTATGCTCTCACCACTTCCTAAAGCCCTTCCCACAAGGTGGGTTTCCATACAATTAACATAATATAATTCCAGTCACAAGAAATCCTCCTTTTCTATCCTATAAGCAAATATGCATACACAGATAAACCATTACTTGTAGAAATTACATATTTAATATTCCTTATCTAAGCAAGACCTTATGTAAACAGAGATAAGATAAATAATGGAAAAAATACACCTCGATATATATATATATATATAATGATTGACAACTTGTTGTGGTGGACTAGACGGGTTCCTTGTGATCGCTGGTCCGATCCTTCTCTTGTTCAGATGACTTGTTCTTAATGCTCAAAAGATATCATTAGTGTAAATCAAGGAAATAATAATCTATTATCGATACTTATAATAAATCATCATAATTACTTATAAGACATCAATAATTGTTGCAAGCATCATTATTGAATAATCATATGTGATTATACATACATGTATGTGTGTGTATATGTATATATGTGTGTGTATGTATGCATATTCTATATATATATATATTCTTCCTTACATTAGTATTGGTGTGTATATACCTTTTACTCCTTGGATATTATTCATTATCTGATTATCTAATATCCAATAATGTATATGGTTTTAATGCAAACCAGTTCTGCTGTTGTTGTCCTTATTTCTGAATGCTTTCATATAATGATCTACCTCTGCTAGTATATGTCTTAGCTTCATTACGTTTCCTTGCTGCATATACTTCCTTAGTTCTGCATATTTTGTCTCTTAAATCTGCCTTTTATATCTAAAAATACTTAGAAAATATTCTCTTAACTTCCTGATTATGTCCGCTGCACCTTCTTGATCGCAGTTGCTGCCTTCGTCCTTCTTGAAACAATATTATAGTTGTCTTTTAAATGACCCGCCATTATTTTCTCAATCGTATTTGTTGTTGAGTTTTTAAAGAATATTAATTACTTTATAATCGTTTGTTCTCGTGTATGGGATCATTGCCTCAAATCCCTTCTTTAATATAAGCTTGGACGATATATTATTTTATGATTAATATGTTAACATTATATTATTATGATTATAATAATATTAAATTGTTAACAACAATATTGATATTATAGTAGTATCATTTATTATTTTATTATTTATTTTATTGTCTTGCAATTTTGGGGGCATGATATTTTTGAATGAGAGTTGGGGTTTTAGAGGAATTCTAGTGGAGAACACAAGGGACTGTGAGGGGAGTAAGTTGAGAGGAGAAGATCATGTGACTTGGAAAATGCCTAAGGAGGCTGCTAACTAGTGATGACAAAGGGGAATTTGTCTTATGCATTAAGGGAGGGTGTGTGAGAGAGAAAGATTAGATGGGATGTGAATGGGCGAAAGGAAATAGGTTTAATAGAGGATATGGAGAGGTTTCTAAACTTACGAATCGACAAAAGTGTGATCTCGCTTGGGAGGTGATCCATCATCTCTGAAAGTCCTAAGTTTAGTAAGAACTAGCTATACAAGTGATTCAACAAATTTTAGGAGCAATTATCTTCTACCATAGAATCTTAGACATAACTAAGCATTCTTTGCAATCAATGTGGAAATCTACATAATATGTAATATGTTGATTGGGAATTAAGCCTATGAAGTTAAATTGATGGCCATTACGAGTTTACGACATAACTGCATTAGTTTTATTTAATGAGTCATCCCTAATTTTCCGCCTGGATATTGTTTTATTTCACAGGTCTATAATGTTTCAAAGTATTATATATAGTTTTACAAATCTATAAAATAAGTATATTTGTACAGCATTGAAGTATTTATTTTTGTAAAAGAAGAATTATTTGTAGGTTAGGAAGTAGGATTTTTGTAGTCACTTTAGGTGTTTTTCTTTAGTCTTATGAACAACATTTTAAATTTTAAAAAGGTTATGAGAGAATAAATCAATGATAAAGTAAAGAAATTGACTTAAGTCATTCCACTCTTGATTGATAATTATACTTTCATGATCATCTTATGTTGATAAATTAATTCTTGTTTGAACAAACAAATTAAAATATAATAAGAGGTTGGGGGTTGATGTATGGTACAAAATGAATATATGCATATTCATCCTATGATAGCTCATCTATTGTGATATCCTAAATAGATAAATTTATGACAAATTTCCATGCCCCCGACAAGTTAAGGAGATTGTAGCTTTGATAATAAAAAAATCAATATTGCAATCCATAAACTTATAACCTAGGTGGTTGAAATAAAGATGGAAATGATTCCATAAAAGGAGTTAAACTAACGAACATCATGGTCAACAATTCCTAAAAGCATACTATTACAATTTAGTCAAGAGTTTTAAAGTAGTGATTAACTATGAAAGGTTGTAACTCTTGCAAAGGCCATAGTTGTGAAGAGTTATGATTCCCTCAATAATAAGATATAAAGGGGAGGTCATTTATTGGGAAGGGAGGAGGAATGGAAGAACCATTCAAGCATTTACTCATCAATACATCAATAAATCAATCAATCAAAATATCATCAAAGATCAATCAAGCAATTAGCAATAAATTTATCAATCTATAAAACAATCAATCTTGAATTTGAGGAAGTGACTTGGAAATAGGGAGGAGGAAACCCCTTCTGATTTCACAAGAGATTTAAGGACAAAACCCCTTATTTCTATTATTAAATTTGGACAAAAACCCAAATCTTGATTGCAAGGAGGACAAAAACCCTCCAAGGTGGACTAAGAGTTTTAAGGACGAAAACCCTTGATATTGTCATTGTTGAGTTATGGATAAAAACCTCTTATTCAACAAATTTGAAAGAATTTACAAATAATTCAAGATATGATTGATTTTCAAAATTATGCTATGGCTTTATTGATTTGAATATTATAATAAATTCAAAAAAAATGACAAAGCTATTAAATCATTTTGAGTAAGGATCATTGTTTTAAGGCAAAAACAGAAATATCCTAATTGTTGAAATTGTGAAAACACACAAAAAGAAGGATCAAACAACAAATGAGAACACCTTCCATGCATGAGAGTTGTAAACAATGATTTGCTACTTCCTCAAAAAGAAAAACTTACAAGAGATGTTAGAGCTTTCACTCTACTTATTAATACAATGAAGGGGAGTGATTATAAGAGAAATCCCTAAATGAGAAAGGGATTAGATCATGAAAAGTGTCGACATCACATGTGATGAGACATAATGATCTAATAATAGCTCAATCTAATGAAAGAAAAAAGTACTCCTAAGTTTAGCTTAAGTGCATAAAGTGAAATTAGCATAATAATCAATTAAAGATTAATTAATTAATTATTAGTTAATGATAGATTACTCAAACTCTAATAAGGGACATTACAATTGGTATTAGGGAATCGATCCTATCAGCCTATGGATCTAAAATTAGTATATGAAATTGAGCCAAAGAGCTCAATGAGCCTTGGAAAGAGAAAGGAAGAAACTAGAGGCAATGAGCAACAAAACTAAAATTAGAGGAAAGAATAAAATGGATAATCATGATGTAGATCAAGAGAATGAATTGAAGGATTTTATGCAGCAACAAGAATAAATAACACAAAATTGATTCTCCAAACACACCAAAATATGAATAATACAATCAATTCTCTTAGGCCTACACAAACCAATGTCCAGAAGAGATGTTAATTCAAACCATTCTGATAATAACAATAGAACTCCATTGAGATCACCACCTAGAGTAGCACGACCTACATTCTTACCTAGAGATGAGTAGTCACGAGAAGAAGAACCAAACATGGAAAAAAATAACTCTGATAAATGTATAGATGCATACTCAAGACTTGATCTAGACCTTAGAAGAAAAAATCCATTTAGAGAATATTATAGTGCAAGATCAAGAAATACCTCAAGAGGAGAAAATACACAACCCAACAAAAAATTATAGAAAAGACTAAGATGACTCTTCCCACTTTTATGGTTCAAGGAAGGTCATTACATGAGCATGGGTTCAAAAATTAGATACATATCTTTCTCGTATCCCCATGATAGAAGATGAAGCTATTAAATTTTTCATTCTTCACTTAAAGGGAACAACACATGAATGTTGGCATCATGGGCTAGTCACAAAGGGGCATCATCTAATTGTAACATATACTGACTTCACACAAAGACTCATAGAAAGGTCTAATAGAAAAAACCTGAAAATGTGTTTCAAGGAATTAACACAACTAAGACAACGAGGTACAATGGAAGAATATTTAACATAATTCCAAAGAATCTCAGTCATGGTACCAAATATTACTGAAAATAGACTCAAGTTTTTATTTATTGAAGGTGTCTCTCAAACACTTAGGGGATTGGTCTGAGATTTTCAACCATCATCTCTATAAGATTCTATTTGAATGGATTTAAATTTGGAAGACACTACACCTAAAAATAAGACCCATCCCAAGAATATACCATCAAGGTCGAATAAACAACCTATTTACAAAGATAATTGGCAACCAAGGGCATTACCTTCTCAATCCAACATGGTAGGAGAAACTAATAAAGAGCTTCAAAATAAGAAATTGTTTTTTAATTATAGAGAACAATGGGAGTCGAGTCATTGATGTTCCAAAAAGAGGTCACAAGTACGCAACATAGAAGCAATGACGAGTGAAGAACCAAAGGAGGAAGAACTTGAACCTGAAAGGAAGAAGAGGAAACATGAAGAAGAGAAGGGAGGCCTTCAATCAACCAAACTCAATTTCACTTGATTAAAAAAAACTTTTAGCCTTCAAACCATATCTAGGGTGATTCTCCTCAAACTTCACTATTTAGTCTTGTAGGTGTGCAGACCCAGTTATTGGAATTTATCTCACAAACTCATCCTAAAATCCACTAACCACTTATTTTTTCAAGAACCTATTAATCCCTTACAAAACATATCACAAAACCTCTTATGGTCACTTTGGATCAAACCCCTCAAAACAAGGCTACTACGCTAAACAGGGCTCCAATTAGCCCACTTTTACAAAGGAACTCCTCCTTAAAGATTATGTCCCTCCAAAATTATTTTGGAAAGTCAATAACCAGCCCCTAAAAATGCCAAATCTACAACCTTTGATCTGAGACACGCTTCCTAAGATGCCAAAACTCAAAACCCTCACTCTAAGCTATTTCAAAGAGGGTTTATTGAAAAACTACTTTTTTAGGATTCCACACAACCAACCAAGGCCTCAAAAATTCTAATAAATTCCTTCAAATGCTTAAAATTTCATCAAATTCTTCTGCCCCCAAGGATTTCTACCTTTTTCCACCTTTTAGCCTCTCAAATTCACCAAAAACACTCAAAAATGCCAACTAGGGCATCACCCAAAAACCATCAACATGCCTCCCCTGCTCCAAAAACTCCATGGAAACCCTAAACACACCTAATGGGAGCCATTCCACTGAGTTACAAAGTTTTACAGTGGGTGGAATGGCTTAGAAAGTCATTTTACACAATCAAACCCTTGAAATGGAGTTACACAAGTAGTCTTTAGAAAAACCCTCTAACTTCCACAAGACTCAATAAAATTGCACCAAATCAGTTTTATTTGAAAGTAGATTCAACCTATTATTAGTTCCAATTCAAATCATAGCAACGTAAGGCCTATATGAATCGTACAAAACCTTGCAACAACCCTGTATAATTGAGAAAATACAAAATTTTAAAGAAAACAGAGTTTCTATTGATTTTCCTTCTCTTACAAGATGTCTAACTCTTGCCTCGACTTGAGATAGACCTATTTAAACTTCTAACATCCAAAAACATTCAACCCAACCACTTCAACTTCCTTCTCAACCAACTTGACCATTGGTATTCAAATTTGTTGCAAGTTTGCAACTTTACAACATTGCATCATTTTGAAAACTTTTTTACAAGTTATTCAATTTTCAACAAAAAGACCTCAAAATCACCAAATAGACTAAAACCACTAAGAGATGGCCTATTATTTCCTTATTGACACAACAAAAGACTCACCCTAAATCTAACAAAAGGCCTCAATTTTCAACATTTTCATAAATGCTCTTGGTGCCCGTGCACCATACACTCGACCTTAAAAAATTTCCAAGTCTCTTGGAAACTAAACTTCAACTGGTCCACCTCTAAACTCTTCCTCCCTTTGACCTCCTATGCTCCTTTGACCGGTGCTATTTTCCCTTGAATGAAATACTGCAGACTTGTAACATCCTTTGTGTTCTTAAACTGTTTTCCATCTAAGTTTGGTTCCTTCTACACAAATTGACCTGAAAAGTATCTTCTGAAGTTTTCATCACAAACTGGTGTGGTACCTACCTTTGCAGTCTGTCCTCTATCACCTTTGCTTTTGACTGCCCTATCTTTTACACTTGAAACATGCTCAATCTTATTCCTTTGGCTCTGCCAAACACCATCATTTACCGCACTATTTTCCTTCATCCCTGTCAATAGATTCTCTGTCGTCGGATCCTTTACATTATCAGACTAATTTATCATTGCATTGACAGTAATGAACTTCCCCTTAACCCCCTTTGCAATCACTGGACAAACTATTGTCCCTACCACAATTTCATCTTGCCTTTCCAACTCATCTTGCTTCTTCAAAAACAATTCATCCTTGACCTTCTCTAGGTCAGTCTTTGACATCTTCTTGTCATTTTTTCTTCTTGACTGTACACCATTCTTCAAATTCACTATCCTAATGTATTCAACCTTTGCAGTAGCTACAAGCTCTCTTTTTTTTCTTCCTCAACCTTACTATACTCTTTCTTGCCCATCATGATCACTTGGGATGCCTTACCTTTTAGTTTCACATCTTCAACTAATGGAGTCAAAGTAAAAGAATTCTCATCCTTCTCAATCTGATAGGTATTGGCTCTTCCATCATACATGGCATGTCTATCATATTTCCATGGTCTCCCAAGCAATAGATGACAACAACTCATAGGTAGAACATCACAAAGTACCTTATCTTTGTACCCTCCAATCTGAAACTCAACTAAAGCTTGCTCATTAACTAGAGGTGGTTGATCATCATTCAACCATGATACCTTATAGGGTGTTTCAAGAGGAACTTTCACCAAATTTAACTTATCTACCATTTCACTTGATACCATATTATCAATGGAACCTGAATCTATCACTACCTTGCATACTTTACCTTTGCTCTTACATGTGGTTCTGAATAGAGGTCTCCTTTGCATTGGTTCCTTCTCTTTGGAGGCCTTCAAGAGTTTTCTTCTTAGCATCAATGATTCTCCTACCTCTAGAGCAGTGACATGACTAATATAATTTTCACCTTCACTTTCTCCTTCTTGAACCAATTTCACTCTCTTATCACTTCTCCTTTCACCTCCACTTGATGTAGAACCAAAATTTTTAGGGAACTTGTATGCTATATGCCCAAACTCGTTACAATTATAGCATCTACCTGCAAATGTGTTTGTACTTCTACCTCCTCCAAATTTGTCTCTAGAGCCTCTGAATCCACCACGTTGATTAGCAAATTGTCCTTGTTCTTTATGTCCATCTTCTTGGCCTTCACTTGATGGTCTTGAAGTAGAATATGTACCTCTTCCCCTTGAAGTGTTGCCTCTACCTCTACTTGTCTTTTCTTGCCTTCTTTTCACCTTTTCTTCCACCCTTATTGCCATCTAATAACATTTTTCAACAGTTCTTGGATTTGCCAAGGTTAGTTCATCTTGAATGTTAAATCTCAATCCACCAAGATACCTAGCAACCTTTTCAACTTCATTCTCATTATGCCCTGATCTTATATTCAACTTATAAAATTCTTCGGTATATATTTTCACATCCATTTCTTTTTGCCTTAAACCTAGTAATTTCTTAAACATTTGAATTTCATAGTCTTTGGGCAAGAACTTACCGTTCATTTTTGCTACCATTTTGTCCCATGAAACAATCTTGGACTTACCTTTCTTTCTTCTCTCTGATTGCTCATAATCCCACCATAAAAGTGCATGACTTTTCAACTTTTTCTTTGATATCTTTACCCTCTACTCTTCAGGAACATCTTCACACTCAAAGTAATTGTTTAAGGCTGCAATCCAATCCAGCAACTCCTTATCATTCAGATTCCCACCATACTTTGGAACATCAATATTTACCTTATGTTTATCACTCTTTAGTGCCCTTAACAAATTTTCCATCCTTTGGTCTTCAGGATCCAGTTCTTCATCCACATCTTCAAATTCTTCTTCCTCTTCTTCATCTGAATCACTTTCATCATCCTCATCTCTTCTCTTCCTTGTCTCCAAAGCAGCCATCCTTGCTAACACAGCATTATGAGACTCCATCAATTTAGCATTCCTTTCTTTTAACTCTTGCAATTCTCTAGCAATTACATTATTCTTAGGAGGCATCTTGACCCTTCAAATTCCAACCTCTTCCTTATGCAAACTTTAACCTTTTCCCACAAAAGATATGGCACCTATGCTCTTATACCAATTGATGCAGAGCAAGGAGTCCTTCAATCAACCAAACTCAATTTCACTTGATTAAAAAAAACTTTTAGCCTTCAAACCCTATCTAGGGTGATTCTCCTCAAACTTCACTATTTAGTCTTGTAGGTGTGCAGACCCAGTTATTGGAATTTGTCTCACAAAATCATCCTCAAATCCACTAACAACTTATGTTTTTAGGCACCCATTAATCCCTTACAAAACATATCACAAAACCTCTTATGGTCACTTTGGATCAAACCCCTCAAAACAAGGCTACTACGCTAAACAGGGCTCTAATTAGCCCACTTTTACAAAGGAACTCCTCCTTAAAGATGCTTCCCCTCCAAAATTATTTTGGACAGTCAATAACCAGCCCCTAAAAACACCAAATCTACAACCCTTGATCTGAGACACGCTTCCTAAGATGCCAAAACTTGAAGCCCTCACTCTAGGTTGTTTCAAAGAGGGTTTATTGAAAAAACACTTTTTCAGGATTCCACACAACCAACCAAGGCCTCAAACACTCTTAGAAATGCCTGCACCTACTTAAAAGTTCATCAAATTCTACTGCCCCTAAGTATTTCTACCTTTTCCACCTTTTAGCCTCTCAAATTCACCAAAAACACTCAAAAATGCCAACTAAGGCATCACCCAAAAACCATCAACACGCCTCCCCTAATCCAAAAACTCCATGCACACCCTAAACACACCTAATGGGAGCCATTCCACCAAGTTACAGAGTTTTACAGTGGGTGGAATGGCTTAGAAAGTCATTTTACACAATCAAACCCTTGAAATGGAGTTACACAGACAGTCTTTAGAAAAAACCCTCTAACTTCCACAAGACTCAATAAAATTGCACCAAATCAGTTGTATTTGAAAGTAGATTCAAACTATTACTAGTTCCAATGCAAATCATAGCAATTTAAGGCATGTACGGATCATACAAAACCCTGCAACAGCCCTGTATAATTGAGAAAATATAG
>VDFB02345504.1:0-28531 GCA_007258455.2 Sequoia sempervirens
TGTCATTATTAAGGGGCTATCTTTACATCATAAGTGATTGAATCATGATAGTATATGATTGATGGATTTATGTGTTATAAATTATTTTATGAGAAATTTCACTTTTAAGAGTTATTTTGAATATGCTTATGCTCCTCTTACCACCTATATCCTTACTAAAGTATGCATGAATTCTATTCACAATGATACTACTAGTGATTTATGATTAGATAGAAATGGTGTTGGAGATATGAACTTTTAAACATAATGATATTAAATATTTAAAGTATTTTAATTTTATAAACTTATTGAAAATTAATTTTTACTATAATTATAATGTACTATTATGTACTTTATCTTTGAAATTAGTGTGGAAAATTAAATTTGAATTTGAAGTTGTTGCATATTAAGTGTTATCGGATTATCTTTCTTGATTCTTGTTGGGAAATTTATCTAAATGGAATAAGGGATTATTAAGAATCCTTATTTTTATAGGTTAAATACCTTGTTTTCTATGGTTAGACTCTAATAGTGAAATTAAGATAGTGTGAACCATGGTGAAGTTTGAAGGAGAGTAGTCCCCTCACTAAATTGGCTACAACTTTGATGGCAGAAGTCCACTTATCAAGATATGATTTCAAATATAGGATCCTTGTCTTTTAATATTAGTATAGTTTGGAAGAGGGTGTATAATGTATTATTATGTACCTTATCCTTTTAAATTAGTGTGAAAAATTATGTAACTGGAATTTGAAGTTATTACATAATGTGTTATTAGATTATATTTATTGATTCTTGTTGAAAAAATTATCTAAATGCTTGATAAAAAAACTATTAATAATCCTTATTTTTATAAGTTAAATAGCCTATTCTATATGGTTAGACTTTAATAGTGAAATTAAGATAGTGTGGACCATGGTGAATTTTGAAGGAGAGTAGTCCCCTCACTAAACTAGTTATAACTTTGATGGGAGAACTCCACTCATCCTTATCAAGTTATGATTTCGATTATATGATCCTTGTATTTATATATTGTTATAGTTTGGAAGAGGGTGTTTGATTGACCCAAAATAAGTATAGTTTGGGGGAGAGTATTCTCTTTGCCACATGTCTTTCACCGAGAAGACTTATGTATAATAATTTTCATTGTTGGTTTGATGCTTTTACTTTTATTGAGATGTTTTCATTCACATATATGGTCTTAAATCCTTTGTCTCTTCTTTATGGTATATATTTTCCATGTATTATGAAGGGAAAATCCATGTCCATTATAACATCATGTGGATGAACCCAATTACTCTTTGGTTAGAAATAAAATCCCTACGTGATAATCTTTTCCCCTTATATTAGATATTTTTTTGAGAATTTTAGGTGTACACAAGTAATTTCTTCTCTCATTTCATGCCCCTTTTTTTAATAAAACACAGTAAACATGTTGAGTTTCTTTTGACCATTTTTTACTTAATCGCTAATTCTTGTACTTGATGGATCATGTAAAATAGAAAAAAGAATAAGATCAATTATCTTTATTTTTAGTCTCTTTGTCATTATAGAATGTGTACTATCATCTTGGAATATCTACTTGAGACCATATTAACCCTATAATTGGTCTCTTGAATATTATAGAAAGCGTTTGTTGATCTTAAAAACTTAATGTATTAGTGGGATTCAATTTCTAACATAGGAGCCTATAATGAGCAAAATTACTATAATCATGAATAAATTAGACATTTAATTTAATTAATTATTAGAGATAATACTTTAAGTAGATTTATGAAACTACCTAAAAGACTAAAAAACTTTGTTTTAGATTTCATTATGATAATTGTGTGCACATAAGGAGTACCTTCTACATAACCTTTGATATATTCCATAAATTATTTTTTTGTTATTTATTTAGAGAGAAAATAAATGGTATGTACACCAAAATGGGGGAGAAATGATTGATTTTGGATAGAACATGTTTCTGTTATTGAAAAGCACAAGTAATTTGATCACATTATTGCTTAGAAAATACAAAACAATAACACAATCTATAAAAAAAATCTTCCGATTCACAAACATGAATGGGAGAAAAGGAGTGTGGGTTTTCTAAGGAAAACACAATCACATTTCAATAAATTGTAGCCTATCCCAAATTTTTGTGCAATGCCACATCAAAGGAGAGGTAATTAGGGAATATTTTCATGTAATTTAATTAAATCATTTTTACATTTTCATAAATTTCACTATTTTAGGATACATTTTTATATGATATTTTTTATACCGGCTCCTATAAAACCTAACCTTGAACCTAATATATAGCTAAAGAAATGTATAAAGAGATCCCTACATCACCCTAAGTTCCTCCTACCCTTTTAACAAATATGAATGAGGGAAAGTCATGAGGAATTATTAGGATATTTGGAACAAAACAAAAGTCAAATTGTAGAACCAAAGGAATCCATAGGAAACCCACACTATGCATTACTTTGTCATTGGAAGTAACGACGAAGAAAGTTGACTTAGTCATTAGTCAAATTGATAAATGGAAGTCTCATAGAGATTTGTGTCACCAATTTTATGAGACAAAGTTATCTTATAATGAAGTCAAGAACAAGGATATTAAAAATTCATTTTTTAATTTTTATTGATATTAAAACCAATGCACCCATTCTAATGACTTCAAAAACATTTCAAGTCATTGGTGCAATCATCTCAATATAAAAAATATTTTTTAGGAGAGGTGGTGAATGGTCTTTGATCATACTTCATGTAATAACCATGAGGTGCCACTATAACTTTTGAGAAATTTACTGTGAGTTTGTTCTTCATGAAGTTTCTTATTATTTTGATATGAGGGAGTTTTAGGGTAGAGGTGGAGGTTCTACCCAAGATAGACTAGGAGCTCATCAAATACCAAACCATCAATAAAGATCACTAGCTCAAAAAATCTATACATCATGTGATGGTGCCATCAACAATCAAGGAGACTATGGAGGTGTAGACTCTCCATGTCATTGTGTAGTGTTGTAAATTATCATCATTAACAATTTCACATTAGGTTTGGCACTATTTTTCATTTATGGTTAATTTTGTTCATAATATGACTGTTATGGGGCCTAATTAAAAAACCATATTAATTTCCTTGACAATTGACATTTTGGGAGTGAAAAATGTTATGACACTAGTGTGAAATGCTAGGGCCCTGCATTTGAATTTCAAAAAGGTTGAAAATTTAAATGTCGACCTTTAGTGTCTTGAACATTGCACCTTGTTGACCTAACTTTAAAAACTACTTGAGATTCATATATAAACAAATCTCTCTCATTTTACATTGAGGACATACATGATCTAGGACATGTGACTTCTTTATAAGCATTCTCTCTCTCTATTCTTCTCTACATGATTTCTAAAGCTCTCTATTTGTGAAAACTATTTTGTTATACATACTAACCTTTGCAAGAATTTGAGGAAACTTTCTTCTTCTACATCAACTCCTTGTGGTGACTTGTGATATGATATCACTCCAACAAGGATTTCACACATATGGTAACTTTATTTTGTGCTATTTCATTTACAATAATCTTTATCATTTTGTTCCTCTGCTCCCCGAGAGAACACACTCTTTATTATCATCATTGTTGTGGTGGTGGGAACACCAACATGGGGTTTGACCTAGGAAATCCCATATATAGCACAACTATTTTCCCTCTTTGGTCTGTGCAGATCCAAATCTAGAACTTTTTAATAGTGAGGAGTTACAGGACAGAGTGGACTTTGATTGAGACCATTATGTATAAGAATTCAAACCATACAAACCCTAAGGACACTAGTTCCCCATGATGGTGTCTTGTCATTTCTATTAGATCTTCCCTCTCCTACTCTGCCATCATTTTCTATAAATCGTCACAATATTATATATTTTCTCAATTAATCAATTAGGGTTACTTATTATGCAATTTAATCAACACACTTAACAATATTTAATATTTGTGGTAAAGGAACAAAATCCCACTCAAATAGCTTGGCTCTTCCTTGAGGACATTAGACAAGCCTTGAGTTGTTGGTGACTCATTTTCTAAATGTTTGTTGGGATAAGGATCGATCTAGGTTAATGTATCAATTATTCTAGGATCTCTTTTCCCATATAACATTTTGGTGAACCCAACATAGCTTATGCTCGCAAACTTTCTAATTGCTTGCATATGTTTTTAGATTTGATTAGTTTGTTAATTGATTAGATAGTTATGTTGAATATTTTATTAGTATTTAGAAAACATTGTGTGTTTAGAAAACAAACACTTAAATAATTTTTTCTTTTCTTTTAGATTAGAAAACCAAACTATAAGAAAAAAATCCTATCCCTTAATCAACATATCTATCTTTTCATCATTTTCTTCTCAATCCTTTTGGAGACTCCTAAACTCTATCTCTTGTCTTTCATAGCTTTTCATGAAGATATTATGTCATTCCAATTATACAGGCATATTTACACACATGCTTCCAATTTTCCCCATCACAAATATTCAAACAATGCCAAATCTATACAAGTAGAAAACCCTAGCTTTTAGAACTTTTAGGACTGCAACACAATGTGCTCATGTCTGCATGGCACATTGGTATCCTCCATAGTCTACTTCAATTTTCTGTGCCAAGTTCATCTTTGTATTTTCTTCCCATATCTACTTTTTTTGTCCTTGTACTCTGTAGCATCTGTATTTCGTTGCAATTAGTCAATTTGAAATATTTGTATAATACTCTCCAAAAGAAAAAAGACAACATTTTTTTTTCTTTTCAAAACTAAATCTTGTCTTTTCTTAAAAAAAAAAATCTCAAAAAAGTTGGGGCGCTACCCTAAACCCCATTCCATGTCGTCAAAAGGAATATATGTCAACCTTCAATCATCTTGTTTATATCTCTTTTTCATAATGAGCTTCTTATTTTATTTCATTTTTTCCTTTTCCAGCTTTGTTAATACAACTTCAAGAAACTCTCTTACAAGCGTGTGAAAGTGAGTTTCTTTCTTCTCTTTTATTATTTTTCATTGATCCCTCTTGAAATTCCTCCTACTTGTGAGGATATCTTGATGCAAGACGATGCTATCATTGATAATTTTATTAACATAAATTTTCCTTCTCTTCTTTTCAATGCCCTTCCTTCTGGCAACATGTCATTACTACATGAAAAATCAAAATACACATAGATCCCCCACAAATTGATGTTTGTCAAAAAGTAGTTAACACAATCCATATTTTTGGTTCCCACAAAGAGCCTATGAAACCTAAAATTGTTGTGCGTCCTCGTTTTGATGTTCCTCAACCAAAAATTGCTCCTATTCTTACCATTTGAGGTGTTCCATACCCACCTTGACCTCCTAGTTACATTTTAAACTTCACAAAACAACTTACTCAAAACAATAATCTTGATCAAAATATGTCATAGAAACCTCACTATCATGCAATTTCTCACAAATACAATACTCAAAAAACCCAAACAAATGTTGATTGTTCCCCCTTCTATTCTTCTTCCCCAATCTTTTCTTCCTATCACACCTCATCTTTCTCAACATGTTGGTAAAGAGTATGATCTTTTCGAGTAGCTTTGTGCTACTCCTACTAAGATCTCACTTTGGTAATTGATACAAACTTTTCCTAAATAACACAAGATGCTCCAAGAGACCTTCTGGAATATAGTTGTACCACCTTCTATTAGACCAAATGATGTAGCAACCTTGTTATATTGTATGTAGGTGACAAATTTAGATATTGTATTTCCCAACATGAGTTACCTTATTCTAAGATTCAATGACAACATGACCCTCTCATGATTTTGGCCATCACTAACTGAAATGGAATAAAGTATACTCTAATTGATAACAAATCATTCCTTAATTTTTGTATTATTGACTTGTTACATAAAATCAATATAGATATTTCTCTCATCAAACTAGATACTCTTAGTACTTATGGCTTCGATAATGTTGGTAGAAATCAATCACACTACTAGTGGAGGTAGGACAAGTGACCCTCCCTATGCTTATCCACATCATGCCTAATACTCTTTCATATAATATTCTTCTTGGGAGATCATGGATTCATGGCATGGGGGAAATCTCATCTACTCTTCACCGTATGATAAATTTTCTGTACAATAATAACCTCTATATGGTTGAGGTTGATCCAAATCAAAAAAATTGCTTACAAGCTGAAATAAAGGGAAATATGTGTGTATAAAATGGAATGGGGGGTTCACCAATTTTACTATAAATAGAAAGGTCAAAATGAGGTATAATGCACCTATTTCCCACTATCTCGTTAGGAAAAAGAGATCCCTTAAGCCAAGGTTGACTTTCAACCCTTAGGAGAGTCAACCTTGAAGGAGATCTTGTTGTTTTCATTATGATCTAGGACAGGGCAAATCTGTTGAAACAACACTTTTGGAAGAAAGGTTAAAAATAGTAAATAAACCCAAAAATGCAAAGTATCACATGAAATCACAAGATTAAACCTTAATCTAACAGAACCTGCAACTTTCAAACATATATGAGATGGTTTAGTATTTTTGTACCTGTCATCAAAATTTTGTTGTTGAGTGTCCTCTGGGACTCATTCGCCCAAGGGTGAATGGGTCTTTTTAGGGATTTTTGAAATCAATTTCTAGGTCCTTTGGTCCTATGTCTACACTCTCAAATTCTCCAGATTTCACAGTTGGAAGTTTGGAAATAAATCCTACAGGTGAGTTTTTCGTGGCTTGATATTAACTTTGACAACTTTTGCAACTTTGACAACTTTTCCAATTTTGCACTTTAAGAGATCTTCAACCTAAGATCTACAAACACACATAAGAGAGAAAATTTGTTTATTTTTGGTGAAAGGGGGTTTGCCTTGGTCAAACCCCATTTTGGTAATTAAACCTTGAATTGAAACAATGAAACATGAAAGGAATTATGAATGAACAATTGCTATGTTGCGACTCACCAAACCCTTGATTTGAAACCCTTGAAGGACTGCAACTTAGTAGATCTCTCCAAGGTCTTGATCTTGTATGATTGGATTGATTGGATGTTGATCTTGATGCTTGAAATATGACTTGAATGCTTGAAACCTACATCACAATGTCAACTCCAAAAACATGCATGATGGTTGATAACTTTGACATGATGCTTGAGATCTTGAATGTTGCAATAAATACTTGAGAAATCTACCTTGTACACCTTTGAAAATAATCTTAGCTCTTGTGAATTTTGAATGAATGCTCTTGAAAATATAGGATTTGAATTGATAAAAAGACCTTGCTTTTATAGACAATTTTCTAATTTCCCAAAAATTAAACATTACAAGCCGACACTTAAACCTTGAATTTAGGACCTTAAGATGCAGCCAAAAACATGTTTAAAATTTGAATTTGAGATCTTAAGGGGGACTTGTTCGCCCAAGGGTGAATGGGTCCTGACTTGAATAATTAGGACCTATTCATTTTTTGGAGTTAATAATGATAAATGCATTAATTAAATCACAACTCCCCTTTTGGAAATTGCAATTAATTAGGCTTGTAAATGTAAAATTTAGGAAATTAGAGGCTCAATTAATTCCATTTAATTAAGGGACCCAAACATAGTGTGACAATGTAAAGGAATAATTTTTTTGACACTACATTTAGCCCCCACTTTAGTGAGAGGATGAGCCCCATGCTCAAACTCACACTAAAGTAGTCAAACAAACGTCAAGAGGGGTCTGATTGTGCAACTGTTGGAAAGATAAGACAAAAAGGGTCAAGGAGGATGATCATGCTCCCAAGATCTAAGATCTCATGACAAACCAACAAAGGCACAAAGAGACACATACCTATGTTAAATATGCAACAACAAGACAAGATACACAAGCATACAATGTCAAAATTAGAGAAGAGAAAAGAGAGGTGGATCAAGCTTTGACTGTTTGTCCATCTGGTATGGATCAAGCCTTAGCTATTTGTCCAAAAAAAAATTACAAGTGGAAACCCATTGTCCACTATGCAAACCAAATGCGCTCACATGGGCTAGTGAAATATTTGTTGTCTACTAGGCGAGCCCCCAAAAAGTGGATAATGGGAAGTTGTACCTTTTTCTAGGCTCCCATTGTACTAACCATACCAAATTTATACCTCTTGATAAATCTAATAAGGCACCACACAAAACTAGTCACAAGGCTAGCAAAAGGCTCCATTGGCAAGCAAGTTGTGTTATGTTTGGTGGCCTTGAAAAACATAAACGCTCCACTAGAAAGCAAGTTGTGTTATGCTTGGTGGCCTTGATACATTCAATAGGATATTCAAATTGGTTTTTCTTTGTTCATGAAAGGCCTCCTCTTAGGGAACATTGTGCCTAATGTCTCCAAGAGAGGACTAGTCGAGGATAAAAGATTCACAACTTAGGGAATGCAATCTGTAGCATCACCACTAAGAGGAATGTCATATGCTTAGAAAGGTCGCAATCTTGAAGGAAACAAACCCAATGACACCACCAAGAAGACACATCACATGAAATAAGAAGACCACACTTTGAAGCAAACAATGAGCAGGGACGTGTATGTCCCCACTTTAAAGAAATTGCTAAACACCACGATGTGAGCAATTAATTTAAAGTAGAATTTGATAAATGTCAATACATGAGAGATTTATTCAGAAAGCCCTATGTAAAACATACATTTCCAAGAGATACATCATGAAAAGGGGTTGCCCCCAAAATGCAATGCTAAAGATAACATAAAGAGAAAAGTACATCACATGCAAGTCAACTTAAGGCATGTCATCCACATCCCAAGCTTACTCTTATATATACATGGAAGGTGGTCAACTAGCCAAAAGAGACAACAACAAGTGCCATACTAGGACAAGGCTACCTAACCCCTTGCCCCCAAGGGAAAAAGGTGAGCCAAAAATGGATGGTGATATGTTGCTCCTTGCAAAAAGGAAATATGATTGCATAAAGCCAAGTTATACCCTCATGCATGGTAGTGAATATGCTATGATACTACAACTACCACATGACAAGGAGTGACAACTAATGTTATTGATTATAATGAGTAGCCAAAGTATCAATTTGATGCATATGCAATGAGATATTCCCACAAGTAGTATTTATCAATTTAGAATGCACCAAGGTTAAAGTTATCATAGAAGAATAGTTTGTAAGAGTGTTGATATTAAGTGAGGGACTTTTTGATGCTTTTGTTTCTTTCAAAGTAAAATAACCAAGACCACCAATTTTTTTCTTGTGTTTTAGGCTCTATAGGGACATAAATGCCTTGTTCTCTAGAACCACACCCTTTTCCACTATAACCAAGTTGTTTCAAAAGTTCATAACCTTGTCCATAAAGTTTTTTCATTTCTTTTGGATTTGGTGGTTTCTCATGATCACACTCTTCATATGTGGATGTGCAAGTGTTGGTTTCCTCTTTTTTGCTAAAATTCGTGGACTCACGTGCTTTTGATGACTCAACTTGTGTTGATATTATGTTAGTTTCTTTCTCTTTTCCTAATTTGTGTGTAATTTTGTATTCTCTCATGAATGTAGGTGTGAAATCCAATGAACCTCAATCATCATCCAATAGCTTTGTGATTTTTTCAATATTGTTCTTTTTTTGTTCCTTTTGCATGGGTTCTACTTTTGAAGTTGGTATTAATGTTTTCAAAGGAATTTTTATGTCTTTCTCAATGTGCAAACAACTTTCAAGGTTAGGGTCAACCTTGATTGTATAAACCATTTTGTTATAGATGTATTTCATTAAATGATGAAGAGTTGAAGGTGCCCCATTCATTTCATGAATCCAAGGTCTACCCAAGAGAAGATTATATGAAAGATTATCGGGCATGACATGGATAGGAGTTTGCAATGTGACCCTCCCAACTCTAATAGGAAATTCTATCACACCAAGTGGTTGTTTTCCAACATTATCAAATCCATGAATTGATAAAGAATCAAGTTCAATCATAGTCTTGTCCACTCCATTATCTAAAAGGTCTACACTGCACACAATAAGAGCCAAACCATTGTCAATGAGAGTTCTCTTTATCTCACACTTATTAATGACAACCATTAACATGAAAGCCTCATTTTGTTTTTGCACTTCTAATGGAGGTAAATCATGTTGATGGAATGTAATGTCTAAGTTGACTGAGTTCATACCTTGAATTAGGGTTGCTACATTGTTTGGTTGTGCACTAGGAGGGATAAAAACTTGTTGTAAAGAATTTTGAAGCATGCTATGATAATTAGGTGATGCTTGAATAAGATCCCATAAAGAAATCTTAGCAAGGGTGTTTTTGAGTTGTTCCAGAAGATCATACTATGTTCCACTACGCTGCAAGATATTAGGTGTAGGTGGGAGATATGGCTGAGGTAATGGAAGGGATGTTGGAGTTTTTCTTGGTTGTTGATTGTTTCTAGTATTATATGTATGAGCAATGGTATTATAATTTGGTTGTTGTGAAACATCGTGTTGAGGTGATCTTAGGATAAGCACAAGATTATTTTGAACTTGGTGTTGGTGTGAGGGTGGATAAATGGTAAGTGGCTCAAGAGATGACTTGGGAGGTCCAATAATTAAAGGACTTGTAGGAGGTCTAATGATTAGAGGACTCTCAGGAGATCTAATTATCAAGGGAGATCTAATGTTCACAACCTCAACAAACTTACCCTTATTTTGATGATCTTTTAGTGAAGGGGAGTCTAATGTGACCTCATTGTCTTCATCTAAGGAAGCCACATTACTATTGTTTGAAAGACATGTATCAATGCTATCATCCTCTTGCACCATGATATCTTCCATAGTAGGGGAGTTTTTAGGAGAGGAGCAAATGAGATTTTCATGACATTCAATGGTTGGATCTTCTAAAATATCTTCATCACAAGTAGGGTAGGTATCTAGAGAAGAAAAACTATGATTTTCTTGCTTATAAATGATGGCATTCTCTTGTTCAATAATGTTTTCCCAAGTTGGAGAAGAGAAACAAATAGGATTCTCATGGCTCTCAATGATGGGTTCCTCTAACATCAAAATATATTCTTCACAAATATTAGAGGTATTGGGAGAAAAACAAACTTAATTGTCATGATTGTCCATGATTGTAATATCTTTCACTAAGTTAGTTTAACACAAAAGAGAGGGATCAATGAAAAACAAGAAAAGAGGTGAAAGGACTTCATATTCATATGCTTGTAACAACAATTTCTTAGAGTATTCAAAAAAATCTAAAAATAGAACATGAAGTATGATAACAAGAGACTTTTGTAATGAAAACATGATGTACTAATTTCTCTACATATTTGAAATGCAAAATTTATTTATTATTTTTTTCAATTTGTAATGCCTAAACTAAATGGATGACTAGACCTAATGCATAAATCAAATATTTTTGAAAATTTCCAGACTAAAACATTGGTTTACAAGTGGATCTGGGAACTGCAGAGGACCACAAAAATGCCCAGAAAAAGATGGTTTTGAAAGGCCCTCAAGGAGGGTGAATGGGTCCTTGTACAGTATTTTTAAAATGAAAATTGTAATTTCGTGCTTTTATTATGTGCTCCTATTCCGTGTCCGATTGTGGTTTCTCGCGGGATTAGATAAATTTTTCCAAATTTAAGTGGACTCTGATGCTAGTGAAATTAATTACAAAAATGATGAACAATATGATTCTTTTTTTAAATCTAATTTTGAGTTAATTTTTGAATTTGAACAGTGAGCATACACTAACATGTAAATACTTTATGCAAAATTAATGCAATTTTTATTTTTCAAAAATTTAAAGCATGCAAAATGCAAGCCTAAAACCCTAAATGAGATGAAAACTAATGCAAGTGAACAACCCTAAGTGAGATGCAAATCAATGCAAAGTAATGCAAATCCTAAATCTAGGGTTTGAATGGACTCCAAATCAGAAAGTTTATAGTGCAAGAATGTCAGGTTCACCAAAATGAAATAAAGAGAAATATGTTTGTATGAAATGGAGTGGGGGGTTCACCAATTTTACTATAAATAGAAAGGGAAAAATGGGTTATAATGCATCTATTTCCCACTATCTCATTAGGAAAAAGAGATCCCTTAAGCCAAGGTTGACTTTCAGCCCTTAGGTGATTCAACCTTGAAGGATTTCTTGTTGTTTTCAATTTGTTGTAGGACATGATAGATTTGCTGAAACAACACTTTTGGGAGAAAGATTAAAAATAGTAAATAAAGTTCCAAAATGCAAAGTAACACACGTAAATCATGTAAGATTAAACTCTTAATTCAAACTGTAACTAAGAGATAGATCTGCCCAGGACTGACAATTAAAGACCTGACCATGTCTGATGATAAATCCTGGACAACTTTTGCAACCTTTGACAACTTTTCCAATTTTGCACTTTAAGAGATCTTCAATCCTTCTTCAACCTAAGATTTGCAAAACAAACATAAGAGGGAAAAATGTTTGTTTTTGGTGAATGGGGGTTTGCCTTGGTCAAACCATATTTTGGTAATTAAACCTTGAATTGAAACAATGAAACATGAAATGAATGATGAATGAGCAATTGATATGTTGCAACTCACCAAAATTTTGATTTGAAACCCTTGAAGGACTGCAACTTAGTAGATCTCTCCAAGGTCTTGGTCTTGTATGAATGGATTGATTGGATGTTGATCTTGATGCTTGAAATATGACTTGAATGCTTGAAACCTACATCACAATGTTAGCTCCAAAAACATGCATGATGGTTGATAACTTTGAAATGAAGCTTGAGATATTAAATGTTGCACCAAATACTTGAGGAATTTTCCCTTGTACACCTTTGACAATAATCTTAGCTCTTGTGAATTTTGAATGAATGCTCTTGAAAATCTAGGATTTGAATTGATAAAAAGACCTTGCTTTTATAGACAATTTTTTAATTTCCCAAAAATTAAACATTACAAGATGACACTTAAACCTTGAATTTAGGACCTTAAGATGCTACCAAAAACATGTTTAAAATTTGAATTTGAGATATTAAGGGGGACCCATTCACCCAAGGGCGAATGGATCCTAACCTAAATAATTAGGACCTATTCATTTCTTGGTGTTAATAATGGTAAATGCATTAATTAAATCACAACTCCCCTTTTGGAAATTGCAATTAATTAGGCTTGCAAATGTAAAATTTAGGAAATTGGAGGCTCAATTAAGTCCATTTAATTAAGGGACCCAAACATAGTGTGAAAATGTAAAGGAGTACATTTTCTGACACTACACAAGCAAAATCCAGATATCAACCTCTTGTTTCTAAATCTCTTAGTAACTTGGTTCCTTAAAAAAAAAACTCACCCACTATTCATCGCTTCCAACAATAGTGATAATCATAATGGTGCTTTGCCTTCAAGTGCATATTTTGGTGATGATTGGGGTTCACTATCTTTTACACCCTCCTTTATTGGAGAATAAAAAATCTCACAATCTGAACTTGAAATCTCAAAGAATTCCTTTGTTTCATTTGTATAATCTATTTCTTCTAAGCAACTCAAATCTACTATTACAACTTCTTCTAATTTGACAAATTCCCAAACATCATCATTCTAGGATGATGTTCCTTCTTCTAATAAACATCTTGGTGATAATGGGGGATCTTTAGCTTTCACATGCAACCTCATAGACTGACTGAATCTAAAATTGACCCTCTTCATCCTAATATCTCAATGGTCAACAAGGATCTACGTTCTTGCAAAAGAATTGATTCTTCTTCTCATGTCACTTTTGTTGTTTCTTCTTCAAAAAGTGATCATAATTCTCATTTAGACAAGATTAGTAATATGGCCACTTCTCCTCCATCTAATTTGGGGACACACTATGTTCTTGTATTCAAAATTATTACTAAACTTGGATACAATGGTAATGGTTTAGGTTGCATGGAGCAAGGAGATAAGCTTCTTGTGAATCTTACACCACCCTTTTCTAAATAGGGTTTAGGTTACAAGCCTTCTCTTTTGTCTGCACCCCCTCTTCCATCATTTGATGTATCTATCTTCCTCTTGTGAGTAGTCAAAACTTTCTTCACCAGAGAAAATATTGCTCCTCATCCTCTATTTAAGTAAGAGTACATTCTTTTTAGGCTTCTCAAATCCCACTTGATTACTCTTCCTTAGGTCCAACATGTAATAAATTTCATAAAGATGATCAAACAAATCCTTCTTTTTGTGCATATCATCAAGTGATCGATCATTCCACCAATGAATTTCAGGCATTGGGTGATAAAATACAACTTCTTGAATTTGATGTCATCACTCTTCCATTTTTTGATGCACCTGTTGACTCATTGTGTCACAAGTGACATAGTGTTTCACATTTCTAAATCCTTCTTGAGAATCCCCTATCTCATTTCTTCCCTCCTTTTCCATAAAATATCAACTTAGTAAATATGCTAATATTTTAAGGGGGGCATATCACCTATCCATTTGTGCATCCACACATGCACCCTTCTCCATGCATGCTTTATGAGATTTATTTTATTGGTGTGCACCCCCTACAGTGATATTTTCAATATCATCCTTTGAGGCATGGCTACCAATTTGTTGGGTGAAAATTATGTAATCAAATTTTCAATAGATTACACAACTAGAACTTCAGCCACAACTATGTGAGATAGAAATCTCTCCTCTCAGAAAGGGGAGGCGCCCTTCTTACTGATGACAGAAGCTATAGTTAAATAAATGAAGTAATTACACAATGTACGCAATACTTACAAAGTGGGGGGGTTATCCGTGGAACGAGCGCTGCTAGATTCTGTGATAACAATTGGCTCCTGCTGGGGATCTTCCTTCAACCGTTCTTTGAAATGAATAAAGGGAGAAGAAATTTGGAATTCAAGTTCCTTTATCCATTGGGCATAGATTCAGGCGATGATGATGATGACGTAAAACATAAAGACTCAAAGGACTTCAAAATAAAAAGTATTTACATACCAATGCCAATTACTTTACTATGTAAAGTGCTTGAGATGTTTCCTGCTGTGAGGAAGGGAAAATGGCATTCTGTCTCCGTATGCTAACAGGAAACTGTTCTCACCATGCAGTTGATGTATTTGGAAAGGTCCTGTCCATAGTGAGTCAAATTTTCCGTGCATACCTTTTGGTTCTCTTCATTTGTCCCAAAGGAGAACGAGGTCACTAATTTGAAATTCTTGAGACTTGGCCTTTTTGTCAAAAAGCTTCTTTACTTGGTCCTAGTGTTCCACAATACGATCAACAACTTGAACCTGGTTCTCTTCCAATTCAGAGAGATACATAATACACTTATCAACAGAGTTGTCAAATGTCTCATCCTCTATAGCTTTAGCCAATTTGAGGGTTGGGAGTTCCAAAGTTATAGGAATCTTGGCATTCAACCTGTAAAAGAGTTGAAAGGTAGACATGTCGATTGCCCGCTTTGGAGTTATCATGTCTGCCCACAAAGCATCGAACAAGGCCTTGTTCCATAAATGTTGATTCTCATCTACCAGCTTACGGATGATAGTCACCAAATTTTTGTTGCTAGATTTCGCCTGACCATTATCTTTTAGATAATAGTTAGAAGAATGTGACAAAGTTATGTCATGTTTGAAACAAAACTCAGTAATCTCTTTGGACAAGAAGGCAGAAGCATTGTTAGCAACGATCTTGTTCAGAACACCAAACTTGGAAATAATGTTTTCCTTCAAGAAATTGCACACCACTTCAGAAGTAGCACGCTTAGTAGGTATCGCTTCCACCCACTTGGTGAAATAGTCAGTAGCAATCAAGACATAGATGTTCCCTGCACTTGACGATGGATTAAGTACACCTATAAAGTTGATTCCCTACTACTGGAAAGGTTCTTCAATCACAACAAGTTTCAATGGAAAGGATGCCAATCTGGGTCGGCCAACGAACTGTTGACACAATTCACACTTACGCATCGAAGAGTACGTGTCCTGAAAAAGTGTGGGCCAGTAATATTTCACTCGTAGGATCTTGTGAGCAGTTACCAATGCTAAGAAATGTCCACCACATTCCAAGTCATGATATGACTTCAACAATTTTTGTTGTTGTTCCTTATCAACAGATCGAAGAAAAGTCCCATCCATTGCATTATTGTACAAACCATTGTCCCATAAGACAAAGTTTGTTGATTTTAGCTTGATGGTTCTCTTTTCTTTTGGGGTCAAGTGATCGGGACATTCCCCATATGTGAGGAAATGGGCGATATTGGAATACCATTCATCAGTGGTGCTAACAAACAACACCATTGGAAGTGTACTTGGATCCACCTCTTCATCATTTGAAACTTCTTCATCCTTTGAAATTTCCTTATCTAGATTATTTTCAGTGATAAGCTGACAAAGTCCACGTCCACGTATCAACTTAGTGGGTTTGATTTCCAAATCGTATTCCTGAATTTTGGCAATCCAATTGCCTCTTTCTGTTCCAAATTCCTACTGTGTTAGGATAGACTTAAGAGTCGAATCTGGGACTAGAACCTTGACATGGCTATTTAGAATATAGAATCGAAAATGCTTAACAACTTTGACAACTGCAAAAGCACGCTTCTCCATTTGAGAGTATTTCAGCTCATAATTCTTTAGGGGGCAGCTCATGAATGCAATGGGAGATTCAAAGCCTTCATTGTTTTCCTGCACCAAGATTGTTGAGAGTGTATGCTCGGAAGCATAACTGTACATGATAAAATCTTTGATGTTGTTGGGACAGACCAACACAGGCATGTGAGCAATGGCCTCCTTGATATCATTGAACGCTGGTTTCCATTCTGCCGTCCAATGAAATGTGGTGTTACCCTTCATCATATTTACAATATGACGAGTCTTTTCAGCAAAATCTGGGAGAAACCTCCTTAAGAAGTTTACCTTGCCAAAGAAGGAATGGACAACCTTCTTGCTTGACGGCAGGGTGAGAGATTTAATTCCATTGACCCTTTCCAAGTCAATCTTGATTCCCTCTGTAGATACAACGTGACCAAGAAGTTTACCTTCGGTCACCCCAAAAGTTGACTTCTTGGGATTTAGTGAAATACCATGTTGACGACATCTCTCAAGAATTTGCCACAAATGGTAGAAGTGTTCATGACGTTGCTTAGAGAAAACCGTGAGATCATCAAGATACACCATGATGAACTTACCCATCACATCACGGAAGGCGAGATCCATGGCATGTTGGAGCGTGGCACCATCGTTGATCAAACCAAAAGGCATCCTGCGATATGCAAAGGTCCCCCATGGCGTTGTGAAAGCGGTTTTGTGTTGATCATTGGAATTAACTTCAACTTGATTGTAACCAGAAAATCCATCCGGCATAGAGAGCATTTCAGATCTAGTTATGTTTTGCAGGACTTGGTCCATCACTGGAAGGGGATAATTGTCTTTGAGTGACAACTGATTTAGATTTCTGAAATCTACACAAATGCGGATTTCACCGTTCTTATGAACGGGAATGATATTAGCTATCCATGTTGAATGATGGATAGGGAATATTATCCGTGCATTTAGCATCTTTTGAACTTCTACTAGAATTGTTCCAGAAATCTTGGGATTGTACGACCTTTGCTTTTGTTTGTAAGGCAAAGCTCCGGCCTTGAGAGGAATATCATGTTGCACTTCTTTGGGCCGAAATGATTTTAGATCTTCATACGAATATGCTAAGACATCCATATACTCTTGTAGTAATTGAGCAAATTGTCTTCTTTCTTCGGCTGTGCAACATTTGCCGATGTTCACCATCTTGGGGTTAGCTTTAGTTCCCAAATTGATTTGTTCCACTTCATTAGATGAGTTGGAATCTGAGAGTTGCTTTTTAACGTAGCGATCATGCTTGTCAAAAAGCTTTTCTAAGGATACTACCCCTTTGGGGATCTTATTGCCTCTGAGTTGCAAGTATTCTTCACCCGTAACAGGGTCCATATTTGACATAGATTCTCGAGATGGAGAATCACTACCTTCGAAGTACAACTCATCAAAGTTCTCTGCTTTCTCCAGAAAGGCAATGATCTGATGATCATCGTTGAAAATTTGCCAGTTCTCTGAATTATCAGGGACACTTGGGCGGAAAACCAACTCAATGGTGTAGGTAGAACCTTGAAAGTCTTTATGTGGTACCAAGAGCGTGGTGGAGATTGCTAAAGAATCAGCTCTGGTATTATATTCTCTGGGGACAACAGATATATCAAAAGCTTCGAATTCCTCAATGCAATCCCATACTCGATTACGATAATGCCTGAGTTTGTCATTCTTTGTCTGATACAGATTTCTCACTTGACATACTATTAGCTCAACATCACCTTGTGCATGGAGATTTTTTATACCTTTCTTCAGCGCGACTTGCATTCCCAATAATAGGGCCTCATATTTGGCGGTGTTATTAGTGTTATCAAATTGTAACTTGAAAGAGAAAGGGAAAAAATTTCCTGTGGGGGAAATAAAAACCATTCCTGCTCTAGAACTAGTCGAAGGGTAGCTACCATCAAATTCGAGTAACCAGACACCATTGGGATCACCAAGGCTAACAGTGTTGAAGTCTGAAGCTTCATCATCTGATGAGGATTTGTGATTGGAGATAGACAAATCGCCTGATGATGATTCATTTGAAGTGGAGGAAATATCATCATTTTCTGACTCATTTCGAGTCGAGGACTCACCCACCTCATTTGTTTGTAGATAGTAAGTTCCCACGCTTGAGGATTCAAATAGGATCTGAGCTTTGGGGTCATCTGATTGGGTTACTAAAAACTTTGACTCCTTTTCAGGGATCAATTTTTGCATCACACCTTTTACAGGTATTTTGGCTTCAGACATATCCATGCTTAGTTCTCCGCCAACATCTTTATAGAAATTGCGTTCGAGGAGGATTCTGTAAGATGCTGGTACATCGGGCCACAAGGAATCGGCCATTTGTATTTTCTTCTCACGTGATGTAATGAATGCTGCATCGCGACATCTCTTTTGATCCTGCCGATCAATGGACACCTGCTTTGTTCCCTCCATGGAGGTGCCCACCTAGTACCTGTCGGGCTTCTAGGCCCAAAGCAAAGGGGCTAATTTCTATGCATCACATCATCGGATGCACTGTAATCCATAACACGCTTGCTCACCAGTCCTACTTCACATAGGAGATGAAAATGGATCAATGTCTGTAATAGCAGCTTGGGAGGAGTGGGATACTACATACCACAGGTTTTGGGTTTGGGAACAACAAGAATGCCGTAGAGAAGCATCCCCGACCCTGCACTCCCTGAGTTCGATGCCACCAACAAATTCTTTGACAAGGCTCTCTGTCGAAATTGGCCTGGTTGCTTGGTTTCTTGAGGGGAATTTGCACATCTAGACCTTGGTTTTCTTGGCATGGTCAATAATTTCAAAAGCCTCGAAAGAATTATGTAGGCTGGAAGTTGTAACTTCACTAATTGGTTTAATGAAAGGTACACTAGTCTTTGAAATGAGAGGATTAGCTTTAGGGACATCGAGAGTTGATGAAGAGGGATGGGGTGCACTTACTTGTGGATTTGCTGCTTTCTTGGGTTGCCAAGGAAGAGGAGATCCTCTTTTGGCGATCGTGACTGACGGCTTCTCCTTTTTAGGTGGAGTAGTAGCTTGAGCTTTATCAAGCTGATTTTGTTGGTGTCGCGTAAAAACAACATAATTGTCTATTACCAAGTCATCCTCTTCTTCTTCATCTTCCGCCATTTGTAACTAACTAATCTTGGAGTCACCAACAAATTCAATTTCTTCTTCTTGGAAGAGATCAACGTTTTCTTCTTCAAGGTAATTTGGCTATGTATAATCATCTTGGTCAGCCGCATAATAACCCGTTGCATTGTTCGCGGGTGGAGCTTCTAGAGCAAGACTTCCTGGGGGTGTTGGGAGACAATTTTGATTTTTATTGCCATCATAATTGGGAAAAGTCCTCCTTGTGATGTCCTTGTAATTTCTATTGTTGTTGTTGCTAGAGACTTGCTTCTTCAGGGACAAGACTTCATTTGCTAACCTTTGGACCATGGGATCTGTAAAATTAGAGCTAGAGGTGGGAGCAGTGCCATTAGATGCTGAAGACCTTGAGGCTTGCATCCTTTTGTTGGCATTAGTTCCCATCCTTATTTCTCCAGCAAGGATCATGTCGTCTTCTAGGATGGCAGCTAGTTGCTAAGCTGCTTCAACGTTGTCAAGGTTTTCCTTGCATAAGTAGACACTTACTTTGGGTAATTGCGTGTTGAGGAAGAAGCACTTCAAGTTATGATCTGTCAATCTTGCATCATTCGAGATCCGTGTCACCAATTTATTAAATTTTGCCACGCACTCGCGCATGGGCTCATGAGCTTCTTTGCGCATGGTGGTGAGTTGTGCCAACAAAGAGTGTGAATCTTCGACAGGTTTGAATCTTTCTTCAAACTTTGTGTGAAGAGAGGCCCAGTCGGTGATGGAAGCATTAGGAAGAGTGAAGAACTATTTGGCTACAACCCCTTCAAGGGATTCAATGAACAATCTTATAGAAACGTCTTCATGCTCAATACCGAGAACACCGCAAATGATGTAGAATGTGGATATGTGTTCGTCAGGATGTTGTTTTCCATCACCTTGAAACTTCAAGAGATTATTTCTTGAAACACATTGAAGTTCGTGCAAAGGTGCGGCTAAACGAAGGGGACCAAAAGCATTTCGCCATGGTCCTGCAGGTGGTGTGGCCATAGCTGGTTGCACAATAGGTAGCTAAATGGGACGCCTGCAATAAACAAACCAAACACTTGGCAGAGGAGATCTTTGGCTACACGGAGGGTAGCTTACAACATGTTGTAGTGGTGACCTTACTCATGGGGGAGTAAATGGAAAATTACGTTGCAACAAATCTTCAAAAAGTGGATCTGCTACTCCTCGAGTGCTCAATCCTCATGTATATATTCGGTTCACCATAATGTAGATCTAAACAAGATGGAGATTTAAGAAAAATATACAAGAGAATAGTAAGAAATAGGAAACTTATCTACTTCAATCAAAAAGCATGAGGCTTAGATTGTGCATGTCGTTCCCCAGCAGAGTCGCCAAAAAATTGTTGGGTGAAAATTATGTAATCAACTTTTTGATAGATTACACAACTAGGACTTCAGCCACAACTATGTGAGATAGAAATCTCTCCTCTCAAAAAGGAGAGGCACCCTTCTTACTGTTGACATAAGCTATAGTAAAACAAATGAAGTAATTATACAATGTACACAATACTTACAAAGTGGGGGGCTTATCCGTGGAATGAGCGCCGCTAGATTTTGTGATAACACAATTCATCCCCTATGACATTCATTTGTAGGCTCCTTGAGGTGTTAACACTACACAATCACCTAGCATAATGTAGCTTGCTAGCCTATGAATTTGTGTACTCTATTTAAGCCACCTAGCATAATGCAACTTGCTAGTCTATGTGCTTCATAGGACATGACTTTTCACACTCATGGTCACCTAGCATAATGCAAATTTCTAGCCCATGATCATGAGAATATTTTGATCTACATAACCCCTAGTGATAGAGAAAGCTAGTGCCAAAGATATGTACTCTTTTTTCTTTCATATTGATTACTCCTAGTCTATGTGTATGCATTCTTAATTTTAATCAATCAATTGAATCACTATATTCTTCTCTCCTCTTTAGAATTCCTATATGCTCTTATTGCATTCTGGGGAGGACACTTGGTATTGAGACAACCTTTCATGTCGAGGTCTCCTTACCTTGTTGACCCAATTATTTTTTCTTTAGATAGTGTGTATTGATATTGTTATAGTCTTTTTTCTCTCCATGTATGCTTTGTGTATGATTTATGTATGTTCAATTTTTTCCTCATCTTGTGTGTGATATATCTATATAAGAGGTGTTTTGTTGTATTTATCTTGACATTATAGATTGATAGGATCCTAAGTCTAGGGGCTATCCCATCTCTTAACTTGGAGTCGTCCTATCTCTTCAACGTTTTCATAAAGAGATCTATCTTCTCCATAATTTAGTGTGAGTATGAACGCAAGTTCATACCCCCACTAAAGTGGAGCTAAATGTAGTGTCCTAAATTATCGCCACTAATAATTTCACGCTAGGTTTGGCACTCTATTTTGCATGTATGGTTAATTTTGTTTGTAATGTGACTATTTTGGGGCTCGATTAAGAACCATGTTAATTTCCTTAATAATTGGAATTTTAGGAGAAAAAATATTGAGACACTAGCACAACACACCAAGGTCATACATTTAAATTTCAAAAAGGTTGAAAATCCAAATGTCAACCTTTAGTGTCTTTAATATTGCACCTTGTCAGCCTAGCTCCAAAAATGACTTTGGATGCATATATAAACAACTCTCTCATTTTGCATCTATGACATATATGATCTAGGATATGCGACTTCTCTATAAGTATTCTCTTTCTTTATTCTTCTCTACATGATTTCTAAAGCTCTCTATTTGTAAAGACTATTTTGTTATACATACTAACCTTTGTAGACATTTGAGGAAACTTACTTCTTCTCCATCAACTCCTTGTGGTTACTTGTGATTTACCATCACTCCAACAAGGGTTTCACACATATGGTAACTTTATTTAGTGTTATTTCATTTACAACAATTTTTATGATTTGTTTTGTCTCTTCTCTCTCAAGAGCACATACTCTTTATTATCATCTTTGTTGTTTTTGTTTAGGTGGGAACACCAACACATGGTTTGAACTAGGCAATCCCTTATACGACACGACCATTTTCTCTCTTTTGTGACCAAGATTGTTGGATAGGAATTCAGACTATACAAACCCTAAGGACAATATCACCCCATGTTGGTTTCCTACCATTTCTCCATCTCCTTTGTATGACAAGTTCTATTAGATCCATCCTCTCCTACTCTGCCATCATTTTATGTAAATCGTAATAGTATTATGTACATTTTCTTATTTAATCATGTAGGGTTACCTATTATACAATTTAATCAACAAATTTATCAATCTTTCATCTTTGTATCAAAGGAATAGAGTCCCACACAATTATATTGTCTCTTCCTTGAGGATAGTAGCTCAACTTTAAGTCATTGGTGGCTCGTGTTCTAAATGTTGTATGGGAGAAGGATTGATCTAGGTTAATGTATCAATTATTCTAGGATCTCTTTTCTCATATAACACATTGGTAGTTTCACAAACACCCTTATACAACATGGCACACATATCTCTCAACTTTCTGGTCCAATAGATGATCACAAATAGAGACAATTAATTTCTAGTACTCCTCCCTCCCACCTACGCTATGGATATTATCATTCTTGGTCTAAATGGGACTATGATTCATAGAGTGCAGGGTTTCACCTCTCATGAGTGCCCTCAATAACATTATAGATGTATAGGGAGCATATAAGGTGATCAAGTAGTATAGGGTCCAATGAGGCAAATAGTATGGTGACCAATGATGAGCTATTAAATATTTTTTTTGGTGACCACACACAAGTATTTAACATGAAATTATAACATTTTACATTTTATACTTAACATTTCAAAATGTAAATTAATTTTAATCATATAATTAAATTAAAATTGTGTATTTATTATGCATTTCAAGGTGTAACATCATAGGGTCATATATCATTGACCATCCCACCCACGCCATCCAACATGCATGTTGACAGTGTCAATTGTGACATTGGTTTCACTGGGGTGTGTTGTAGCATGTTTGTATTTTTAATTTAATAAAATTTAATGTTATTGCTTATGTGAGCTTGATTTAGTGAAATCTATTATTGTTTATTTAACTAATGAGTTTAGCTTTCATGCCTCTTGGTTTATGAGAAAAAAATAGATGTTAGTGTTGTTGTAGTAATTTCATTCTCAATGTGTCTAACAAGGGTATGAGTATGAATGCATGCATTTAATTATCAATACTTTGTCTCAATTGACATAATTATATATTTATAAATAATCCATATATACTCATTTTTTAATGCTATAGGTTGATTTAGAAATTCATATCGAAGGACACACATCTCTTGATGATGTTGATCATTGCAGAAAAGAACAACTAAACTATGAATTTTTTGAAGTGTATTATTTTAATGTCATTTTAAAATAACATTTTTATTTATAGATTTTGGTATAGTATCTAATTTAATAATTTCTATATATAGGCTGAGTTGCAAAATAGTGAGGGGCACACAAGGTCAACATGATACAAGACAACCAATTTAGAGGATTGAGGTTCACTTTCTATTCTCACAAAGAGAGCCAAATTGTTTCATTAATATATTTTTTTCAGCAAAAGGTGTAAAGCCTATATATTATATTAATTATATAAAATATTTACATAAGTTTTCCAGCCATCTACAAAACCTAGCAATTATAGAGATATTCAACTAATATATCATATTTGCAGCTAAGCAAAATTAACCAAGTGCCAAATAAAACTTTCCTAATAACATAGAGAAAATTTACATATATAAAACGATATACCCATGAGGAGCCAAATAGAGCTAACCCAATAATATAAAACAAAATTCAAAAAGCACTCATGGATTTCACTATTCTTCCATGTAGTAGAAATTGACAAAATTTTCTCCTTGTTGCTCTTGATCCCCATCTTCATGATGAAACACTAAAGAGGCCTGAGATTTTTTTGTTACATTTATATCTAGGACTGAGGGGTGTCACTAAAGCTTAGCCTCCCTTGGAGACAAGGATGGAACCACAAGCACAAGACGAGGGAGATAATCATGAGCTAATAGAAAAGAAAATGCATGCAATTTTTCCTTGAAGTTTTGTACCAAATCACCACCAATTTCATGAGCATTGTGGCTAAGAGTCCTATTTAGGAAATTGAGGTTTCTTAGCTTGAAAGAAGGTTTCATTGCATCATACACAAAGACAAAACACCATTTTATGGAGAAGAAAATGCCTTGGAAATATTCCACCAACATACCCTTGGCCTTTCTAGAAATCGTAGGCGTGTACACACTTCTTAACAACGTATTGTTCTCTAAAAAGACTTCATTTATGACTTGGATTGTGATATTTTGCACCGAATGAAAATACTGAAGAAAGTCCAACAAATTTGATATAAATATTGAAAGAAATTGATAGGGAAAAATCAACCTTTGTGCCTAAGGATGGAGAATTTTTTCACCAATTATACAATTTATGCTTTTGCAGACATTGGAGCATTGAACTTTAAACACCTATTGGAGTTGTTCAAAACCAAGACAACCTGAAAGTGGCCTTTCCCAGGGGAGAACTAGGAAAGGAGCCTTGTATTTCTACATAAAGTATTCCATATCTTGTCACTCTCGTTGAATATGCAACCCTGAAGGGCATGAGCATGTGGTGCATTGGATGAGTGGTGGCGTTGGTGGTGGTGCATTGGATGAGTGGTGGTGTTGGTGTTGTGGCCACCAAGGTTCAAGTCTTTGAACTTGACTTGTAGCAGTGTTGCTACTATTGGCGACAGGTTGTGTGGGTTTCTCTCCTTGTACCAGACACTTATGTTTGGGGCCCACTCCCTCACTGGGCTGGTGTGCTCGTGGGCCTTGTGCCCTTGTTGGGCGACCATGCTCATGGGAGTGGTGGTTGTTGTGCATCCGTGCCGAGATGCCCCCCCTGTTTGTGGCCTCACTGGTTCATAGCTTCAATCAAAAGCATTTACCGATCAAAAAGAATGCAAGCCTAGAGAACCTCCACTCACAATATTGTTGAACATGTAACCCTAAAGAGCCACCAATCACCAAGAAATTTCTAGAATGAATTGTGAAAAAAAGCCTTTGTTTTCCCTATTTAACAACTGTTGCCACACTTGGGAGAAAATCATCTAATGAAAAATGCCAAGTATTTATTAACCTTATCATTTCAAACACTGGCAAGCTTGAAGTTGGCACACAACTTAATAAATCATGATGCATTGGTTTTGTAAACTGGAAAATCGACCTAAGGTCATAGAGATAATAGGAAATAATGCAAACAACCATAATCTGCAAATCCTAAACCCAATAAGATCCAATCTAATCAATGGAGAACATGCAATAATAGATAAAACTAGATTTCAAGCAAATGACACCTTCACCTTCATTGTATTGCCATGGATGACTTCCATTGTTCCTTTTTTGTATGCTTTGCTCTAAAAAATGGGTATGCTACTCTTTCGCTATGAGCTTCAAGTATATGTGATGATTTTAATGATGCAAATGCCAAAGTTTAAGAGTTTGTGGTTAGCCATCAATGTGTTATGAAGGCTTGTTTTTATAAAAATGCTTGTTTTAGATGAACAATCTGGATTCAAAGATAAAAGATCTGGATCAACTATCGAGGTCCGTTGAGAGAAAATAGATTGGAGAGTTAACTTGCTTGATTGATTCAATCAAGGGAATTAATTGGATAATTAGTGGAAATTGATTGATTAATCAATGGGATTGATTGACTAGTCAATGTGTGAGAGGATAATTAATTAATTAAATAATCTTTGGAGGAATGTGCAAGTAAAGATTGAATTAATTAATTTATTAATAGATCATGTTCAGTGAATATTGGAGAATTAAGTAATTATTTTAATTATATAATCTAGAAGTGGGAAAGTGGTTTAACTAATTAATTAGTTGTAATTATTTAATATGAGAAGAGTGTTTGATGCTAATTAAATAATTAATAATAACTATTTAATTAAAATAGAAGAATACCTGAAGTTAGAGACATAATTAAAAAAATAAGGTTTCTTTAATCAATAAGGAAGAATAATGTTTAATTAGGACATTATTAAATAAATAGGATTTATTTAATTAGTCAGAAATGATGAATTAGAATGAATGACTTAAATAGTGTAAAATCACTTAATTAATAGTAGAATATGAAATTTGATGATGATTAAATAATAAGGTATTATTTAATCATTAGGGAAAAAAGTGAAAATTAATAAAAAAGGTATTGCTCGTAGGTGAGGACAACTTAGGGTATTTACATTTTTCCCCTCTTTGATATAATGTGTTTTTATAGTGTTATGTCAAAGAAAATTCAAAAATTTGTGCTCAAGAGTTGCCCTGATGATGGAGGGATAGGATGATGCCCCTTCAAAAAAAATAATACAAATTTTGAAAAAAATCAAAAAAAATGGGAAATTGTTTCAACAAGTAAATTTGATAATGTTGAGTACGTTGGTAGCAAAATATTTTGATTTTAGGACCTCCCGGGTGTCCTATTTACGTTTGAAGTTCAAAGTTGATGCATCCAGTTATAAAGAGGGTTCAAAATCCCACCCTAAAAGTCTATAAATAGGCCCTAGGGGGTGCAACCAAGGGTAAAGTGGTCAAGAGTAAAGACAAATTTGATAAGTACACAATGATATTATTGAATAATAGTAATTTTTACATGAAACTTTTAAGAGAAGACCTAATATTGATTTTATATTAAATATTAATTGTTTATATTATTTTTAATTTAAATTTAGTATTTAAATCTATTAATATAATAAAAGGAAGATGTCATGTCTCCAAATCTATAAATAAACTAAAATTATTATATATTTAAATTTAATAGAAAATTTGTTCAATACAAGGTGATAGATCACCTATAAATATATTTATATTAAAATATAGTAACAAAATGATGTACATTAAAAAGTGTATGTACGAAAACTAGAGTCCTAATGAAATGTAGAACATAAATTGAAGTAGGTTAGCTTAAGGAATACAAAAATAAAAAAAACATACATATACAACACATTACATAGACTTGGAAGAGTTTGAATCGTCAACAATAGTCAATAGAAGTGGAGATTTTGGAACAAGGAGATTGATGAGGGGCATGGTGACATAGGCATTTTAATCTTGTAAATACCTTAGAGATCTTCGACAAGAAACCCTCTTCCAACTATTATTATTATTGATAATTTATGAATTTAATTAATACATCTACAATAATAATTATATTTCATAAAGACCCTGTAATTAGCTCAAACTAATTTTTTTATAATAATATATCTTTTAAAAATAATTTATTAGTTTAATAATATAATAGTAAATATAAATAAATATTATTAATTCTATAATAAATTATTTTAGTAAATTTATTTATTTATCTCATTCCCATTATACTTCATTATTATACTCTATAAATTCAATTATATTAAAATATAATCATTCACTTCATAATTATATTTTTATTCTTCACCTATTTTTATAAATAAACTATAATAATAATATATTACTATCAATATTTATTTTATACTCTTATCATAGTTTTCTTAATTAATAAAACAAATTCACACACTCATAATAATTTAATAAGATCTACTATATAAATTAATAAATAAATTTACCATAGTTTATGATAAAACTATTTTATTATTCCCTTTTCAAGGGTTTGTAGGGGTTAACCCCTCGTTAACAAATGAAAAGAGAAAATATGGTGTCCTCCACAAGGTTTCTTGAAGAATAATTTTGATGGTGTCTGCTATAGTAACCTAGACAAATTTTGGGATGTTGTCAGTAATTATCATAATATAACTTCATAATGGAAGCCTCAAGAAAACAACAAGACACCAATGATGATGTAGAGGCAATGAATCCCACCTTAGAAAATAAGA
>VDFB02345505.1:0-47815 GCA_007258455.2 Sequoia sempervirens
TACAGTATACCATGGGCTATACAGTATAGCATAATCAGTCGCCACATATCAACAATTGGGGCCTCCAATTTTTTTTTGGCCTCAACACAACAACACAAGTAATAATTTGTTCCCTCTTCATTGTCTTCATCTGCATAAATATGCCCTACATTGACATGTGCAACAAATTAGATGAAATTAGTCAACATTACAAATACAATACAAAGTAAGATTTAACAATAGAAATTTTAAAAACTATGCAAGTACATATATTACCCGGTTGAATTAGATCTAATATGTGGTCAAATTCAACTGATGATTCCATCTGTGTCAATTCTAATGCCATCAGAGGCTAATATGTGTGAAGTAGGATAAGATAACTTAACCACCATTTGTCAACCCACTCCTTTGACTCACACTCATTCCAGGCTTGAATTGTACATGAAAAACAAAATCATGTCATCTTCCACATATGGATACTCCATGAACTTGCATTTGAGCTAAGGAAAGAGTGTAGCTCACTTGATCCTATTAGTGTACAACAATCCTCATATGGTGCAATGTTATTATCACCTATCAACAAAAAAAATCTACGAATTGAAGACTTACCTTCATTACTTGGACCCATCGAAGCATTACACCACTTAATGATTGATTTTGCATCTGTCAACTTTGCATTCTCTTTATACTTTAACTCTTCTTGTGTTAATGCTTTTTTTATACATGCTCCTACACCATCATGCTCCCCCTTTCCATGCTCGGTCTCACAAAAGTTCCACATATGTTGAACACCTGTAATAACATGCATTGTGCTCAACCAATAGAAAATTCGCTAGTTCTTGAATTGTGATGCACAATTATCTAACCATAATATATGTTGATTGTATGTTATGCCCCTCCTAGCCAAATCAATGTAGAACAACTGAAAGAACCTTGCGTGAACTCTGGAGAATGTGTGTGATCATCACTAATGTAAAAGTCGTACTCCCTCAATACCTTCATGTCATCCTCTGTACTATCAACTGCATGAATGAATGCTATGTGCAAAAAAATAGAAACTTGTGTGGAGTTGTAATATTGTGATTGCACCTCATGTTGTGGTTGTAGAGTGTAGTTCTCTGTAAAGTTCACCACTGAAAATACGCTACCAATTGGAAAGGTTTCCTTGCATAACTTGAATTGCAAGTCCAACCATCGAGCTCTATGGGTATTCCTTGCATACTCATACACTATACTATCACAAAATATAGACATAAACTAATACATTGGAATATTTTGAATAACCAAATCACACATTTTTGTTTGATTACCATTTTTGTATTGTATGCCATTGTTTTATACTTGCCAAACACTAGTAGTTCCTTTCCAACCACATGTGTTCTTTCCATATGTTCACATATTGGCATATATTGCAAGCCACTGTAATGTTGACATGTGCCATCCAAGCATAATTTCCTATAGAATATTTGGCCTTCCTCTCTTTCACATAATTTTTTTTTATAAGAAGTATCTTGAAGATGTTGGTGGGGCATGTATGCCACAATCTTGCAAAACATTGTTAGTATGCAAATCTAAACATATGGAACGATAAACATCAAAATGGTTAGAAAATTCAATATGTAATCTACAAAAAGTAGTACATTTGTGATTTATCTTGACATAAAAAGCTTTAAGCATTTCAAAATATCTTTGACAAATTTTAATTTGAGGATAATCCTCTAGAAATTTATGAAAAAACTATGTTTGAGTTGTATCCAAAAAATTATTTGGATGTAGCTCGCAATTTCAACTACAATTCTCCTTCTTACCACATCTCTTTGATTTAGAGATGATCTTGTGTTATTCTTCCAATAGTCTTCAATTAGTGATCTCAATGCTTCAACAACTGGTTTATCTTTTCATGGGAGTCTCCCTGAGAATGCCCATAATTTAGTGGAATCAGTGTCCTCAATTATTTGGTGCCTTTGAATGACTCTTGATAAAAAAATTCTATTAATTCTCAAATGTTGACTTGTCTTTCTAATGAGACAAGATTTCCTTGTTTGATTACTTACTAAAGTCAATGTAATGACACGTCGAGTGACATTACAATATTTTGCTCATGTGAGGTCTTACCCACACTCCCATATGCATCCATTAGATTCTTCACAATAGTATTTGCACTTGAAGCATCCGATGTTCTCAAACCAATAATTTTCATGATGGACCTATACTTTATACTTCGCATCATTTCAACAAATATTTTACATCTTGCAATTTCATTTAAATTTTCAAAGAACAATCTCCAAATCTTATGAGCATATCTTCTACAAGTGCACTATAGAATCTTACCTTCCATTGGCTGCAAAATATTCTCATCACTATTAATCAAAAACTTTGGCTTTCTATGCAAAATTCTAGGTGGTGTTGTCATAGGTACATTCATCTCAACATTAAGAATTTCATCAAAATTTAAATGATATGGGCTAGATGACATACCTTCAATCAAGGCTAGAATAGATGAAATACCTTGAGGTTGAGATGGGAATGATGGTGTACCTCCTTCAAATGTGAGTAATGATGTACACTCAACTTGAGATGTCGTAGATGGTGTCCCTCCGTATTCACTTGCGGTAGAGGGTGTCTCCAACTATGGTATTCAAATCTCTCTTAGCACGATGCTTTTGCATTCGTTCCCTTTGTGCCATTGATTCCATTTCTCTTCTTGATGGTTGAAGTTCCTCTTCAATTGGCATTTCTTCGTTGGTCATTTCCAATCTCTTCTTCTCACAATTTTCCATCATCCATGTTGCTTTCTTTGTATTCTTAGCTTTTATCTCTTCCTATGTTGTTTTAATCCTTGATCATTTCCTCGGCATGACAGATAATTTTATCTGTAGCATGATAAAAAGACAAATATTAGTTCCTAAAAATAAATCCATACAAATAAATGAAATATATGTCATTCAAACCTTCATACAAAATACTTACAATCATCCTATAGAAGAGTATTTCTAGCATAGACAAAGCTCACATGAATTTTTTGATGGAATTCCTTAAAGAAATGTGGTCTCATGGAATGCCATGATTGCAAGATAGGTACAAAATGAAATCATGGACAAGGAATGTGAATTTTTTGACAAAATTTTTTGGTAGACATGTATGCAAAATGTCATACCATAGACAAGCTAGTGAGCTCACTAGCTTGACAATGCGGTGGAATTGACAAGGTAGTGGGTTGTTTGAAAAGATGTCCCATAGAAATAGGGGCTCAACCACCATGATCCCCCATTTCTATGAGGCATTTTTCAAACAGCCCACTACCTTGTCAATCCCACCACATTGGCAAACTAGTGAGCTCACTATCTTATCAAAGCTCACATGAATTTTTGGATGGAATTTCTTAAATAAATGTGGTCCCGTGGCATGCCATGATTGCAAGATAGGCACAAAATGGAAACATGGACAAGGTATGTGAATTGTTTGACATAAATGTTTTGGTAGACATGCGTGCAAAATATGGTACCATAGACAAGTTAGTGAGCTCACTAGCTTGTCAATGTGGTAGCATTGATGAGGTAGTGTGTTGTTTGAAAAAAATGTCTCATAGAAATGGGGTCTCACGATGATGTACTACCTTGTAATGGAGACCTTGGAATGTGGTATGGCATCTAGCAAAACATGAAATGTGGTCTCATGAAATGCCATGATCACAAGATAAGCACAAAATGGATTTTTTTAAAGACATTACAAGCTTTCATGAAGATACAATTGGCTCAAGAGTATAAATCCACATTCCATAAATTTTTTCTTGACATCCTATATTTGGAACAAGGTATCCAGGTATCAATCAAATCATTGAAAGAAAGGGGGATTGTTGGACAAAATGTTTTGGTAGACATGTATGGAATATTTGGAATCATAGACAAGGCAATCAATTGTTTGAAAAAAATCCTCAAAGAAATGTGGTCTCATGGTGATGCACATCACCATGAGATCACCCGCAAAAAAGAAGTTTCTAGGAGCTAAAATGTCCAAGTAATTCACCAAAATGCGAAAACACAAAAAACTAAATTAAATTTACTTGGAGAAAAATATAGAAAAAATACATAAATGGCTATGAAGAGCTTTGAAAGATCGTCCCAATGCCACTGGAATTGTAAAAAATAGAGAAACTAGTCAAAATTTATTAGCTTGGGAGTGAAAACAACACCTCTAACTTTGACAAGTTGTAGAATTCACTAGTAGTAAAATGTAAGAAAAAACCAACACCATTGGATAATGCTCAGAATCAGCTTTTTGACGATATCTTGTTTTCCTGATTTTGATAACCGAGCAAAAATTTATGCCATTTTTTCCAATTTTGCTTATTTTCCCCAAAAACAAAATTTTAAGCCCCCCAGAAACTGGGCTTTGGTTGCCCATGTGACATGGCCACTACACTAGGGTTTTAAAAAATCCCCCATCAACCTACCACTGACATAGCGAAAAATAGGTGGCAAGGGGTGGCTAGCAACATAGCATGCCTTTGGCTTTGGCTATTTGATATAGAATAAAAATGAACCCTTGATACATTGGTAATTCTACTTCATTAAGCCACACATTGACAACAAAAAATGTGAGAGATATGAGCAAGAAGAAAAGTAATCTTATCAATATAGTAAATTATTTATGTAATTGAGGAGGTTGAATTGGTATGAGAAGACAATTTTATATTTTCCCTCTAGACTTATATACTTGATTATATGAATGCTTACTTCATCCCACAAAATAAATAGGGATTGTTAAAGGTGTTTGGCTAAAAATTTCATAAGTTTATCTTTTCCTTTAATAAAAATACCTAATTCAACATTATTAGTTTTGATAGCTTTGTAAGTATATATAATCTCAAGAGATGATTAATTTTATAATATTCTCCTTAGAGACCTTGAATTTAGATGCATGAATAACACCTTCTTTTCCTTCTGGGACCTTGCAAATTTCATAGAGAGAACCTAGTCATACTTGATAATTCACCCCATGAATGTAGTAATATTACCCATCTACATAATAATTCATATGGTGACATTGTTCTTAAATGCCTTTTAAGACAAGGACTTAATTCTTAATCTAATTCCTCCCATGAAACCAATTTCCTATAGGTTCCCCAAAAGATGGAGACAAAAACTCCAGAAACAAATAACTAGGAAGTAAACCATAGAGGTTGAAAACCCTCAACTTAAAATTACACTTGGTAGAGACTATAAAAATTCTTAACATGGAGAAAATGGTAAAAGTATAGGATGAATCATTATAATTAAAATAAATGATAGATTTTAGATAAAAATGAATGATAATAACAAGGCTATGATAGAAAATCCATGATAGAAGTTATGTAAGAACATCAATATAATTAAAATAGTATGGGAGATTAAAAAAAGCCATAGTAATAATGGTAAAACATTATTGATTCAAAATAAAAGAGGAGGCTTAATGGGCCTTGAATAATTTCATTGGGTAGGGACTTTAAGTACCCCCAATCTCATAAGACTAACTTTACTAGCTCTAATAGTTTTTAATCTATCAAAAACTTATTTCCTTCCCCAAACATGATGGAGTTTAAATTATTTGAAGAAATTTAAGATTTCCAAGGAATCTTCCATAATTTTCTTAATAGTCCATGAAGGAGAGGTAACTTTTCTAGAGCATATAATAATTTTAGAAGTCACCTTCAATTATAGGATGGGAGATCTTAATATTATCAGCTAACTATATTCCTTAAAATTTATCATTGGCTTTAGTGGCATGATTAGCTTAAACTCCCATGATACATACATAGGTTGTCACAAATCCACCTTTTATGTCTCTTATGATGCCCCCACATCAATCCTTACTCAACTTCCCCTTCATATCCTCATTAAAATTTAGCTTAGAACAACTAGGTTCACAACACATCCAAATAATAGATTTCTTGAGAATGAGATTGACATATATAGAAGAATTAAGACTTAAGGATAAACCCTAATTAGTAGCAATTATCAACTACACTTTTTTTTGGAGGGGGGGGAGAACACACTTTAATTTTCACGATAGAGTAGTGTTCCATAATGACATTATAAAATTAAAAAACTACACACTTCTAGCATAGATTTTTACCTTTAATGATCCTAGAATTATTCGCTGACCAATGGTCCCAAAAATCATCAAGGAAAATATTCCATAGATCTTTAATGAGGAAGTGGGGAAGAGAACAAGAAAGAAAAAAAGACCCATGAAAGATTAAATTTGATCAAAATAAAATTAAAAAAATTATTATGCAAAATGATAATCTAATAGAAGGTGAAAGAATAACTCATAGTGTGATTAATAAAGGAAACATCTATTAGGGTGATGAGCACACAGTTATACTGAGAGGGGGGTGAATAGTATAACAACAATCTTTTACCTTTTCAAAACTTAATCAACCACAACAATAATACTTCAAAACTTAATCACACATAGCAATAACACACATGCAAGATCTACCAATTAATAACATACGACGAACAAATGATTTATGTTGAAACCCTTGCGAGAGAAAACCGTCACAAAATATTGCTTATATATATTATCTTCTTTGTAAGAACCAACCTATTTCTCTTACAAGTCTTTTTTTGTAGGCACCAATCCACTAGAGACACCAATCTCCACTTACAAAACTTGTAGGCACCAACCCACTAGAGATACCAATCCCCACAACTAAACACCAACTCAGCAAGAGACACCAATCTCTTCTTTCATAGGCACCAACCTCTAAATTCTTCAAGCAATGATATTGTATTCACAAAGATCTAATTATGAATGCACTTTCTTTCACACCTTTGCTTGTGTATGATCTAATGATCATCACACAAGTTCTCACCTCCATGACTTGGTTTGTAGATGATATGATCGCTTTCCTTCACAAGTCTTGATGATAATGCAACAACTTTCCTTCACAAATTTTCTCTCAAATAATGCAATACTTTCCTTTATAATTTTTCTCTAATTTCACTTATAAATCTAGTATAAATTCTGCTATAATTTTGCTCTAAATCCTCTTACAAGTCAACTATAATTTCTACTCTAAATCCCCCTTGCAAATATTCTATAATTTTGTTATAAATCCTCTTAGGTCTTCTCTTGGATTTGCTTCAAATCTACCCTCAGATCTACACTTAAATTTGCTAATATATGGAAAGATATTTCATTGAAAACTTTCTTCTCACATCTTCATTTTACCTTGTTTTATATCCCTTCAAATATACCCCTTCGTCCAAAGGAGGTGGCTCTCCCAAGAGGGACGATCCTTCCAAGAGGGGTCGGCCTCTCCATTAAAGTATATTTTATTTTTTATTTTCAAAGTTAAATCCCCAAAATGGGGCACTCCAATAAGGGGGTCATTCCCCTTCATAAAAACACATTTAGTTTAATTTTTAAGTCACCACATGGGGGTGCTAGGAATCTAAGGGTCAAACCTTAGGAATAGATAAAATTAAATTTGTATTTCCCTTTTTTAGGGCGGCGACTTCATAGAGGGTTGCTCATAAACACATTCAAATAATCTTGATTTTGATATGATGATTCACTTCCTTCCTCAATGATCTCCCTTGGCCTTCAAGTTCCTTTGACATTAATGACAAAACTATCTATGCCCCTTTGACATAAATGAAAATATTTCCAACATAGGGATCATGAAGCCTCTTCTAGTTAGATTATATAAAAAAAAAAAATTAACAAGCAACCTCAAAATAGAAGTTGATCTTAGGGATCAAGAAATTTAATGAGGTTTTAGACTAAGGAAATTCATTAGTATTCTCCATAAGGATTGAATATCCTAATCAAACACTCTAAGACCCATAAGACTTGAATCTATGCACATAATTTTAGTAGGATTATCAAATTGGGTAATATTAAATCTATTTAAGAGGTTGAAAAGATCAAAGGTAACAACAAGGATAACTAGGTTATAGGAGGAGCTAAGGAAATGATTCTAGGACCTCTCAAAGCTCTTGACTTCAATATAGTTAGGTACATGGAATCCTAAAAATCCTTGAAGGAAGGGCATAAGGAAGAATAGGGGGCCAAGGATCATACATGATCTTTTCTAATCCTTAAATCATCCAAAAATATACACTAGATTCATTACTCATCATCCATTCAGAACCTTTTCTCAAAAATAGATTAAATTTTATTACACTATTCTAGATTGTTAGTCTAGGAGGAAATAAATCCAAAGAGAGTAAATAAAAATATGTTTCCATTCATGAGATACTTGGCCTTGAGAATATTAATTTGAAGGTTAGCTTTTTTCAATAGTCTCTAGCCAACTTTGGTAATAAGGGCTTTATTGAGGGGACTTAACTTACTCAAGCTAAGACCACCCTAGAGCTTGATAATACAAACCGTATCCAAGAACAAGAGCTACCTTTTATTTTTCCACAACACTTGACCAATGTAATTGACATTGAATTCACTTAATTTTACTAATCACAATGCAAGGAATCTTGAATAGTGAGAGAAGTTAGATAGGAATACTTTGTAGAGAGAATCTAAGTCGTAATTTTCTTAGCTCAAAAAACAATGTGTCCAACCCACCAATTTTATTTGGAAGTTGTCTAAGAGGGAGTTCCATATATTACAATCATTTTTCTTATAAAATGGGGCATACAAAGGTAAAGTGGAGGTAGTTTTTTATCAATAAACCAAAATATATATGATTAGTTTTTTATCTTTTAAAGAACAAAAAATTAACATTAATATTAAATTTAATGCATTGGCCTAAAATAATAGCATGCTCATTTAACATAACTATCCACTACTTATCCTCATCATTGAAAGCCTCACCTTGAAAGATGGTGTCATCCATGAATTACTAGTATGAGATTAGAAAAATAAGAAGAGGATTTAAATCCTTAGATAAAACTACCCATAAGGGTCTTGGAGATGCTTCCACCTAAGGATTCTACAAGTATAATAAAAATATATGGAGACAATTAGTCCCCAATCTCAAGCCCTACTTACTAGTAAAAATACTAGTAAAACATCTATTGATTAATATTGAAAACATACAGATGGAAACGCACACAAATATAATACCTCTAATTTTTTTATGAAAGCCAAATTTTTCAAGAACCTTGTACAAGAAATCCCAAGAAACCTAATAGTAGGCTTTATACATGTCCAACTTGAGAACTATTCCAACATTTTAATGTTATCCTTTAAATGAAATTTTTTATGAAATAAAATAATAGTCTTGAATTTGTCTTCCAAAAAAAACCTACTTTGTTGGATAAAAATTAGGGAGGTACTTGAAAATGTTGGATTCACAAATGTAATATTTTAGTGAAAATCATGTAGATAGAATTACAAAGGTTGATGTGATATGAGTCTTTGAAGTCAATAGCACATTACTTCTTGAAGACCAAAACTAAGGAAGCATTATTAATTTATTTCAAAAGCTTAACAAAGGAGAGAAGTTATTGCACTAATATGAATGATGTTTCAAATGATGTTTCAAAAGTATGAAACCAACAAAAACCTATTAAGATTAGATGCTTTTCTACCATTAAAATAAAAGACTTCTCTTTTTAACTTCATCTTCAAAGCCACCCCAACCAAGATTGGTAGCACTACAACTAAGATAAATGATTTAAAGGAAAAGGAGGCCTCATTATGAATCTCCAATTCATCTATAACTATACTCCCATCAAATTAGCAATCGTTTCATTTTACTAGATATATTTTTCTATTTAAAAAAAAAAAACTTTAAATTTTTATAAGAGTTGAGGTGTTCAATTTTATTTTCACCCTTATTTTTCTAAAAGTGTTTCTTTATGTTGAATAAGCAAAGCTTGAGAAGTTGAAATAAAAAATTGGCATTATGTGTTTTTTTGAATGAGAAGAGTAGATGGTGTTAAAAGATCATCAATATATTATTCATTTTGATATTTAAGGTTTACAATTAAAATAAATTTCTTGATTTTTTGTGAATATTCATTTGAATGATAAAGTAAAGAAGTTTTTCTTGGATAGAGTTGTAGTTACAACCATCTAATTACAAATTTAAATTTGTCACTTCGCAAGATACTTCACTTTTTTTATTCTCTTTTATAATAGTGGTAAATTTTTCAAGAATTAATTTGATATTCTTTAGCCTTATACCCTTGTGTAATGGCAGTAAGATTTTTCATGCTTCATTAGGTGATTCTAGGCTTTAAATGTGAAAGAGAAATTCATCTTCAACATAAATATCAAAACAATTCACATAGACTTTCATGATGAAAGGTATTAATAAGTTATATACTTGCATGTCTACTCGTTGGTAGTTTCTCAAGTCTATTTATAATGCATAAGTTTCTAACCACAAATCTAATTTTAATCTAATTTTTTAGATAGAATAATTACTCTCATTAAGCATATGAATTTTGTTGATAATAAGTATTTAAGATGTAACTATAAATATATATATTAACTATAATTGAAAACTAATAACCAAATAAAAATAAAATGTGTTAATTCTATTTTTAATTAAAACACTTTAAATAGTTAAAAATAAAAATAAAAAAATTATGTGATACAAAAATTGAATAATTTTTTATTTTAAAAATTTGATAAAATGTTTAAATTGAAATACAAATAATTTGATATTTATTACTAGTATAGATATCTTAAATACAACTATTTAAAGAGTGTTTAGATTTATCAATTTGAAGTTATTTTATTTGCTTAAGAATTATTTTATTTTACATAAGAATAATTTTATTTACTACATGGACACATAAATTTTAGCGTCTACATTGTTTAGAATTCTATTTGTGCTTTCTTTAATATTTTTATTTTGGTTAATTATTTAAATTTTATTTCTTCCCTCAATTTGTGCCCATCAAATTTTCAACTATAATTACCAAATAAAAAAGTCAATCAACAAATCAATTTTTTTTACCAAACTTTTTAAAAATTTGACTAACCCTTGAATATAAACTTTAAAAAATAGGTCTTTCCTTTCATTTCATATGTATATCTTTGTTTTGCATGCTACTTGTTTCGAAATTATTATGTTTATGATTAAATATTAATATTTTGACATGCAAATGATCGTAAAACTTAAGATAAAAAGTAAGATTTTTTGTTAACACACTCATACTATTACACTCCACCCATTTTTCCATTATAGAATATCTATCATCATTAATTAATATAATTTATTTACAAAAAATTATTTAATAATTTTGATAATATTGTGAGCGGTTGGATGGGCAACTTTCCACACTTATAGTTGTGGAAAGTCTGGTGACAATATAAGTGTCTCAATGAAATTTGTAGACTTTCATGGCAGACTTCCCCAAGCAATTGGTTGACATCCATATGAATGCAATTTAGAATGGGAGTGCATGGGTAGGTCGTTTCACTGTTTCAAACCTATCCTTAAAATTTGCTTTGGGGGTCGATAATTCATATTCATTGTGGTGGGAATTAAATGTTTTGGGTTGGTTAGGGTGGGTGATGATGTTGGAAAGTTAGGCCACATCTAGCATGTCACATCATTGATCATCGACAATGGCCAAATTTGGGTATCATCGTTCTTTGGAGATCGTATTATTCATAGTCTTAACAAATAAATGATTTGCATTACTTTCTGAGCACAGGCTATATGAAATCTAAATTTGGGAGAGTGGCAAGTCTTTTCACATGAATGAAAGTAATTATTTTTCAGCCTTTTTAAGTGTGAGATGGAGGTAATCAAATACTATCCATTTTTGCTCGACCTCAAGGGGGTGGCGCTCATCAAGCATAGGCAATTCACAGCGGTCATGTCAATTACTTGAAAAAATCTTTGTAGCTAGTTTTTCTGTGAGGTCAATTCAATTGGGTTCCCGAATTTTAGAATTTTGCTCGTGCCCATGGGTTCATATGACAACAATGTTAATGGAGGGTTTGGCTCTTGTCAAATAGCTAGTATGGTGTTATAAATGTACAGTCTAGTTGGTGTTTATAGTGCTATATGGTGTCTTATGTGTCAATGTCATAAGTTGTGATTCAGCAAAGTTCTTATACTGCCTATTTTTGCAGGAAGCATAGTCATGGCCTGTTGGCCTATTCTCTCTTTGTTTTTGTCTGAATAGAAGTAATGTATTAGGGTGGTATATGGGTTTTGGTCTTGGCAGAAGGGAATCTGCAATTTTGGTCACCTGATTAGTAGATGTATCTTTTTTATATTAATATAATCTTATCCTTATGCATCAAAAAAATAATAATTTTGATGATTTTTTTAAATAAATATTTAAAAATATATATATGATTGTAGACATCCAAATTTGGACACTTCCATTTGTCTAAATTTATCCCTTTTCGTCTAAACATCCCCTTATTTGCATTTATTAAGTAATATTGCTATTAGTTAATTAATATCCTTAAATTCTTCTAAATCCCTAAGGTGTTTAATTAATAATTAAATACCTTACCCTTTATTCCCCTTTTCCTCAAAGAATTAAATAAATGATACATTAATTTAATCCCTCACATTGCACATCCTCCATCACTTTTCCTTAATCTTAATCCACCTCCTAATCCCATCATTAGGGATGTGCACATGTCTAATCCTTGATTAGGATGTGTCACATCCTCCAACTTTTGCAAGTTAGCTCCTAATCTTCATTAGCCACTGTCTTCTAACCACTTATTAGTGGTCCAATCAGCATCTTGGTCAACTCTCTCATTCTCCAAAGAATTTTTAATTCTTTTTTGTCTTCCCCATGTGAATTTAAAATTCACTTTTTATTCCTCCAAGGATTCTCCTCTTCCCCATGTGATCATTGAAAGGTCACATTAGTCACATAAAGTCAAAAACCTTCTATTATAAGGACATTGTCTTATCCACAAGGTACTTTTCAGCCTCCTTCATAAGGACCTTGTCTTATCCACAAGGTGCTCCTCATATGAATTTAAAATTCATATTGATTCTCCCAACCACCTTATCCATTCCAATTATGTGAATTTAAAATTCACATTTATTTTCCCAACCACTTTTCTCTTCCCCATGGACATTTTTTGAGGAATACTAAAATTCCCCATATGTCACTTTCCTCTCATATGGGAACAAGAAGTTTCTTTTTGAGGAAATATTCTCCCCTCCCAAGGTACTTTCAAAATACTTGTCCTTCTTCCACATCATCTGTACTCTTTCCATCTCACCATGTCCTTTGGACACTTCATCCTCCACATGGCAAGATGTGAGGGCTTGTAAGTCATCAACTCACCATAGCCCTTCATCTTGGCCATGGTGGCTCAAGCTTGATTGTTGAATTTTCTAAAGAATTCAATTTCTTCTATAATACCCCCCTTCTCATTCATTCAGGGACATTAGGCATTTTATCACACTTATGTTCTCAAGCCATTCAAACATTCATCAAGCTCTAACACTTGTTCATCTTTTGCATTTGCATACTTAGCTCTCATCCTCCATTGTAGAATCCTTAAGCTTTTATTGCACTTATCTTATACTCATATCTTTCATTGCACTCATCTTGCATCTTGACCATCTTGCATCCACCTTTCATCACATTGCCATCAAAGGAGCACACACTTAAGTTTCAATCAAGGGCCAACCGAGGGATCAGCACAAATAAAAGGTTTATTTACTTGCTTTATCTTTTCTTTTGTTTGTGTTCAACGTAGCCCAATCTTGAGGTGGTCTAGTGTTGTTTTATCTTGCATTTCTTAATTAATTTTGCATATTAGGAAGTAATAACACTTGCACACAATGATAATTTGAAATATTTTAAAATCATTGATTCTTCCACTATATTTAAAAAATAATAAACTTTTAAAAATTACTTAATCCTTTGTTTTTGCTAAAATAGAAATGGTGTTCCCCCTTAATAAAGTCAAACTACTTGGACTTTATAGGGAAGTATTTTGATAATTTATATAAGTACTTTGAAATAACAAATTATATGCATCTTATAGAATTCAATATTAGAAAAGAAAGGTTAAATTAGAAGAATAAAGTAAAGTTATAATTTTATTATATTTTTCTTTGATACATAGATGGAAGAGAAAATAGGGGTGGCCATGGGTATTGTGTGCATAGACTTACAAGTGCTTTGAGCAAGAAAAGAGTGAAAGAATTATATTTATAAGTTTATAAGGATTGGTAAAATGCATAAATGCTCAAATCTATCAAGTCTATTTTTTGAGTTTTAATTCTTAAGAAAGAGGAGCCTCTTCATTAGATATTTTCATTCTATATTTTTTTTAATATTCCTTACAAGATAATCACTAAAATTATTGTAGAAAGATTAAAGAAGTATCCAGTTTCTATAAAATCTCTTTAGCAAGAAGAATTCATGAAAGGGTGTCAGATTTTAGATGGTGTTGTTGTAGTTGTCAATGTCATTCATTCCATGTCCTCTTCTAAACAAAATTCTATTTTCATTAAACTTGACATGTTTAAGACCTACAACAAGGTCAATTGGTCTTTTCTTCGTAATATTTTATATTATTTTGGGTTCTACTCAGATTGGATGGATTGGGTTATGAATTGTGTGACCTTAATCTACTTTATTGTTCTTCTCAATGACATTCCTTCAACTCTTTTTTCTACATCTAGAGGCCTTAGACAAGGAGACCCTTTATCTTTTTATCCATTTATTTTGATGGCAGAAGGTTTAGGAAGATTGTTGAAGCATCATAAAATAAGAGGGCTTATTTAAGGTTGATCTTGGGATTAAAATCTTGGCTTGCAAACACATTTGCAATTTGTTGATGGTATTGCCTTGATGGGGATGGCTAAAATTGAAAAGGCAATCAACTTTAGGAGAGAGTTGAACATCTATTTATATGCATTGGGCCAACAAATTAATGAGGATAAATCAAATATTTTCTTCTTCAATATGTCAGAGGCTATTCAATGTAGAATTGCAAATATTCTTCACTTCTAGATTGGGAGCCTCCCTATAGATTATTTAGGTATTCCCCTCTCTATTGGTAATCTTGGAAGAGAACATTGAAAGAATATTTTGGAAAAAATTTACATGAGGGTGAGCTATTGGACCTTCTTATGGTTATCCTTTGTCGGTAGAGTGATTCTTCTAAAATGTATTTAATGAAGGGAGACTCTCTCTCGAACACAAGCTTACACAAACAATAACATTCAAGAAAAAACATGCAACTTTATTATACTTTCATGAAATCATCTACATACATGTAATCAAATGCAATACAACTATCTAATCACAAGACCGCTATTACATAAATATGGGTTGTAAATACATGTAGAAAATTAGACATGCAAGTTTGCTAATGGCAATAGTGGCCACTGAAACCCCAACCTCTATTCTGTGTTGAAAAGAAAGTTTCATCTATTTTCTTATCCAGAATGAATCTCTTTCCATTTGTAACCAGTTTAAATGATTTTTCTACTTGCCAATGAATTGTCACTTCTATTTTTGGTGCCCAATAGATTTAGTTACCCCTTTTTTCAAGCCTAATAAAACTCTTGAATTTTAGTCCTAATTTTGGGAGCCATAACTTTTGACTCGGGCATCAGATTGACAAACCGTTTGCATTGTCTAAAAGATGTCAATGAGCAATAGGGTTGCAAAATGTCCCTTTAGGGATCTTTTGGTTTTTGTTCATTTTTTGAGCCGATCCAAAACATCTAAATGCCTAAGAATTTACTTTCAATATTTTAAAGGGGTCTTGAAGACAAAAACATTAATATCTCACAAATGGAAAACGGTATTGAAGTGATTTCTTCACCAATGGCTTCATTTCACCATTTTGGAGCTCTTTGTAAGATTTCATGTCCATAATATAAATGCCAACTTACTAAAAATAGTAACATGTTATTTTTAGTCCTTCCAACTTATTAAAATAGTAACCCTACCATTTTTAGCCCTTATTGAAAATTTGTTCACCAAACCTTACACCCTAGATGCTCTTGTATTAATATTTTATAGTCTTTTCTTATCTATAGATTTATGATTTTAGTTGCTCCCAAGAGTTTTCTCAGAGTTTGATGCTCTTTCTAGGAAATTTATATGGCCAAGAAATATTAATTCTCATAAATGGATTGTTGAGAGTTGGGACCTAGTTTGTATATTCAAGAGAGTTATAGGCCTTGGTCTTCATTAGTTTAAGCTCAATTATTAGGCCTTAGCGGCCAAATTATTTTGGGGATGGTGTAAGCATCCAAAGTAGCCTTGGGGTAGGGATCTCAATTATAAATATTTGGAAGGGATGGTAGATGAATGTATTCTAAGAATAGATTTGAGTGGGAAAGGTTTAATTATTTGGACTATTATTAGGAAGGGATATTTTCTAATTAAGCAATGATTGCTCTAGATCATTAATAAAGGCAAGAATGCTTTATTTCTAGATGATTCTTGAGACAATCACCCTCCCATTCTCTCTACTTTTTGGATGATCCTAATATTCTTGCATGGGGTCACAATCCCAAAGGTGGACATTTAGTTGCACTCAACTATCATTCTTTATTAGTTGTTGAGTCATAATAAGTATCTCACTTGAGAAAATATATGAAAGAGAAATTTTCATGGGCCTTCCACTTGTGTTCTTTGTGGTATCGATGAAGAATGTACAAACTATCTTTTATTTCTATGCTTCTCTTCAAAATTATGGAATATTTGAAGGAAACTCTAGAATAAACCTATTATTCATGCTACTTCTTTGACTAAGTTTTGGAATAGTTTAGGTTGACCCCCTTCTTCAACTTCTTTCCTTTTGGTGGCTTGGGATGTTGGCCCATCCTTTATTCTTTATCAAATATAGTTGAAAAGAAAAAATTATATATTCCAAGATTTGGGAGGTTAAAATCATGGGTATGCTCAAGGAGACCATTAAGGTTAATTTTTGTGATTTAGACCCTCTTACCTTTTGATCTATACATTGCTAAAATTTTAAATTTATCATTTCCTTCTACGTCACAAAGCATCTATAATGCCCACAACATACAAATAGGGACACAACACAATACACAATACCATCCATAAGAATTGACATGAATTTTTTTTATTTTATTTTTATGCATAAAAATCATTTAAACATATACACAATTAAACACACAATCATTAATTTGTCTCATGAAATTCTTTTAGATTGTATAAGTAGTTTGATATATCATAACCAAAGTTATAAACAAAAGTATAAATGTAGCATAGAGATTATATCTTCATCAAGTAAATAATTAAATACAAAGAAAATATTGGAAGATAAATCCTAAGGGTCAAACCTATTCCTTGGGGTCTCATCCATGATGGTCTTGCCTATGTGATGAGATCAGAGGCTTTGTAGTTAGAAAATAGTCATTTTCAACCTGCTGATCACAATGAGGTTCTCATACATACATGAGCAGTTCTAGTTGCGACTTAGTTCCCTAGTCACGAACCTTAATGAATAATTCACATGTCAACATGAAACTACAAGATATGCTTGAAGGAATTATAATGCATACATTTTTACTTGAGCAAGGGTAAGGTATGATAATGTAGATTAAAGTGTAAGCCTAACCAAACCATTATAGTAGTATTTACAAGTTTACTAAGTTTTCAAAGCATCAATACTAACTTAAGACTACAATAATATGATTCAAGATGTTCCAATCCTAGTAATCCACTAACCTCATGACCTATTTAATTTATCACAAAATCACCATGGGTTAAGAGAATGTAAGAACTCCAATTATTGGATTAACTACCTTGTTTAGCATTTTCAATATATGGAAAGTATAAAATATAATTACAAAGTCCATCCATTTACCAATGATATTCAATTTAGATGTTCTTAAAAAAAATAGCATTATCTACTCAACATAAATTACACGTTCTAAGAAAATAAACTAAATAACACTTTAATGTTTTATTCTTTCCAAATCATCCAAAAGTTATAACAAGGTTTCTATGAGCACAAAATTGTTATCCTTTGAGTTTGACTGGGCTAACTTAGAGTCATAATGAAGCCCAAGGCCTTAAATCATTCTTTAACATAATTTAAAATTTGAATTCATATAAGCAAGAATTAACTTAGTATAATCCTAATTAGAACTTCAAATAAATTTCATAACCTAACATAAGTTGTTTGCACACACTCCAATTCTCCCAAGTTCTCATAATATATATTTCTTTCTACAACTTTCAACTCTTCATTATTTAAATCATAAGTTACTATGATGGAGTACTCATACCCATAATCACAATTAATGGGTACTCATACCCAAGACCTCCCAAATGGGAGCCACACCCCTTACATTGAGGACCCTTTACTCTTGAGAGAGAATCTACCCCAATACATATTCTCAATACAAATAATAACACAAAAAATTGTAACATAAACTACCCAAAATATGCAACATAATCCACTTATGAAGACAAGATCACTTTCTCATGAATTTACAAATTTTAACAATCATAATTCAAAACTTAACAATAATACTACTACATACTTTTTTTCAAATACAAACTACTACAAGGAATTAACTCATACCTTGAGAAAGTTTTTCCCAACACACTTGATGAAACCTTTTTTATGAAGAATCCTCTAATTTTTCCCTCTCCTCTTAAGCCTTTTTCCCAGTTATCTTCTCCCTTCTCTCATTTTAAAAAAAAATGATTACTACAAATGAAACCCCAAAAAAAGGTGTTTCCCATCCTCAAGAGAAATGCATAAATAAGAGAGGGGATTTCTTCATCTTATGACAAGTGTCATCTCCACAATAGATTTTAAATTCCTTCATAACCACCACAAAACTAATTTTGAGGAAGGGATGAGATGATGCCACCTCTCCCAACCACTTTCAAGCTACTTCCAAATTTTGTCACTTTTTAAATGGTGTTTTTTAGGAGGTTAAAAATTAATTAAGAGAAAACAATACTCATTACCCATAATAGTAATACTTAAATACTTAAAAATTAACTAAAATGAATATAAATACTAACTCAAACCCATTTAAAAATTCTAATAAAACAACCTAAAATTTTAAATGCTTAGGGACTTAAATTAATTAAAAATATTGATTTACCCACTTGAATGTAGAAAAGAGGGGAGCATTAAGATTTGACTCTAGGGTTTAGACGCCTTTCCTAACATTTCATTTAGAGTATTGAGGTAGCAGGGCTCTAATGAATTTGGACAAGATATAGGATTGACTTACAACCTGAAAGGCGAGTCAACCTACCCTTGACCAAATCTAAAATGAACTTAAAGATGAAATGAAATGATTTGACTAGCCTCGTGATGTAGATACCTATTATGATGCAAATACAGTAGATACAAAAAATCACAAAAAAAATATAACTTCAAAAACATACTAAGCAGAGTATTATGCACCTGGAATATGAAATTTGGGGCTAAAATTGAGGACAAGTCACCTAGGGTGACTTTGTCCTACTTGAGCAACTTCAGATCTATTTTATAGTCCTCTGGTATTAAATCGAAGCCTTCATTTTTTGGTTGTTGCATTGCCGAATATTATTGTAACTGAGTTATTTGTTGTCAAGGTGTAGGGTTTAATTGTAACAATGAATAATTGACCTTCAATCTTCTCCCAATATTCTTCAGATCTGAAACTTGCACATTCAAAGAGAGAGGAAGGATTGTGCCATATAGGGGCTTGCCTCAATCAAACCCTATCTTGTTGTTTCCACCTCCATAATGGCATTGTCAATGAAAGATGGATAAATGATCAAATGAATGATGAATCAACAAAGACCTACAATTCACCACTCTTCAATGGCTTCCTTGAAAGACTGAAGTCATGTGAGTAATCCTCAAGGCTTGATTAATGTTGGCTTGATTTTCTTGGATACCTATAAGAGTTAGATCTCATAAACAATATGATAACACAAACATGAAGAAACTCACACACTTTGACATGATGCTTTGATATTAAATTGTTGCAATAAATATCTGAAATGTTGCTCTTGACTTGCTTGATAGTGCTCTTGATAATGTTTGATCATAAATTTTACCAATAATTCCTAGATGTTGCTTGTTAGTGTTAGATATCTTTCAAATGATGAAATGAATATGTATTTATATGCAATTATTCTAATTTCTCTCTCAAATTTAATCCCAATAGCCAACATTAGATATTTGAAATTTAAATAATAAAATGTCGACATTGACATATTCAATTTTGGAGGCAATTAGGGGGACTAAGTCACCCTAGGCGACTGTGTCCTAACATTATTTTGTGAGACTTAAGGTGTCAGGGATAAAAATATTAAATGAATTCATTTGTTTCTACTTGCAGTTTATCTTAAAATGTTAAAATGAGTCTGTAGTGTAGGAAATTGTATACCTTTACAATTTCACACTATGTTTGGGTCCCTTAATTAATTGGACTTAATTAAGCTCCTAATTTACCAAATTATACATTCCAAAGCCTTATTTTTCTCATTTTTTGAAAGGGGAACCTATATTTAATAAATGTAATTAATATTTTAATCACCCCAAAATGAATGTATCCTAGACTTTTGGGCTAGGACCCATTCACCCTTGAAGTCCTAGCTCCCAAATTTTAATATGTTTTTGGCAGTATTTTAATGATTCAAAATTCATATGCAATTGTCGACTTTTGGAATCTAATTTTTGAGAAATTAGATACACCTGTAATACATAGCCTTTTTATCAATTCAAATCTAGGAAGACATTCTAACACACTTTATGAGAGCAAATATTATTTTCAAGAGCATTCAAGAGTAAATTATCAATCATTGGTTGCAGCATTTAAGATCCTATCATCATGTTCAAGCTTATGTGCATTCATGTTATCTTGTGAAAGCTACTATGCATTGTTGATCCTCAAAGCAGCCAAGCATTTAAGTATCTAATAAATCAAGCAAAGCAAGATATGATTCCTTGGAGTGATGTGTTTGACTTTAGTCCTCTAAGGGAAACCATTAATGGTTCAGTGAGTTGTAGCAAGCAAGTGGTCATTCATCATTCCTTCCATTTATCAATTGTCATTATCTTTTTATCAAGGTTTAATTACCAAACATGGGGTTTGACTAAGGCAAACACCAATTCAAAAAAAAACAATCTTTCTTCTCTTTGTATGTGTAGATTTACAGGTGAAAGAAGGATTGAAAGGATCTCAAAGAGAAATTTTACAACTTCGCATAATTTGTCACCATTGTTTTCAAGCCACGAAAACTCAATTACAAGTCTTATTTCTAACTAATCTGACAGTGCAACCTATGTCAAACCGAAGACAAGATCCAACATCAAAGGATTGTCAAATCATTTTCTAGACACCCTACCTAGGACCCATTCGCCCTAGGGAAAACTTGTATTCAATAGTGCTTAGAACCAAATTTTAATGCTAGGTACATGTGTCAAGACCCTTCTCAAATCTACTTGCAAATTGTCAATTTAATTTTTGTAGCTTCAAGATCTTACATTTTATCATCTAGGTCATATTGTTCATTGGGTTTAGTTGCATCAAATCATTTCCATTTAATTCCAAATCCTATTATCCTAAAAATTCCTAGAGATTCAGGTTTGATTGGCTCACCTTAAGTTTGATAGTCAATCTCCACACCTTGGAATCTCTTAGGTTTAATGAAATTATGGGAAGAGGGACATCCTTAGTGTCTTAGTTCTTTGTATGAAGGATCTAGTACATCCTATTTGGGACCCCCCTTTTTTCCACCTTTTCAAGTCCATGAAATGTATAATTTAGGAAATTAGGTGTACAATTAGGTCCATACACTTATTAGGGAGCAAGAAATGGTGTAAAATTGTCACAGGTGACAATTTACAACACTATACCACTCAAAAACCCTTTTAGACTCATTAGAAAAGGATTAAAAAAAATATATCAACTTTCAAAAGATTGAACTTTTATACATATTTTCTCACAAGCAAATAAATCCACACTGGTCATATATTAAATTCACATTACAAACATATCCAAATCATAATATTGCACATACTACAAATGACCTTAGTTCCTCCAAATGAACTAAGATCAGCTTAACCAGTAGAACAAAAATTTGGGTTTACCATGTGACCTTGATTCCCTTTGGTGCTTCACTTGCACATTTAAACATATATACTAGGTCATTATATACAATTATTATAGATAAAGCATCAATAAGTAAAACAAGAAATTTTCACATATATCAACTATACATTTCTAATCAAATATTCTAATGCATTCAGATTTCTCATAAAATTAATTACACATTTATTATCTATCATCCCATGGATCATCATAGAACCATTTCATTTTCCAATGAAAAAAAAATTCTAGAATATGAAAACATGAATCGACATATGCATATGGACCATGATCATTGAAGCATATTCATCACATAATTCAAATGGTCATCGCAATCACATTTGACAATATTGAAATTCACTAAGAACATAATTTAAAAGCATAGTATTAGAATAATTCATCAACTTGTAACATAACTTAATGCATCATTAAATATCAACTCATCGCTTCAACTATTCATATGAATCTCATAGAAAGTAAAATTTCCTAATTTGATCAGCCAATTAGAAAATATCATTCTAACATATTCTAGATTAATATGTATAAGAAACTTATCAACAATACATAGACATTAGAAAAATAGAATATCAAACATCATCACTATCAGTCATAACATGAAATGTCCATCAATTTGAAACTCAACTACTAGTCTATCCTAATTTCATCCTTCATGTAGATAGGATCAACACTTTTACAGATATTTCTATGCTACCTAGTCTTTTGAGACAAGGTATGAACATGTGAGAGAAGGGTGACCTTACACCATCTTTGGCTCTAGAGTTCAAAAAGTCAGAAAAGTGAACTTGTGATTTCCTTAAGATCAATATAGATGGGTCATCAAGGGGTAACTCAAGTTCATGTGGATTGCTGGTATTGACCATGATAATGTAGGTTATGTTTATTTTTTTCTTTTCTACTTACAAGGGTACTCATTATAACAATCACATAGAAGCTTGGGCTATCCTTTTGCTCTTGAAATAACTTGTCTAATAGGTCGAAAAAGATTATACGTGAGATGGATTATATGATTCTAGTCTCCCTTCAAAATACTAGAAATTTTCAAGAATCCTCCTAGAGGATAGCCTTGAATAGCTAAGTAGATTCTTTGGTTGGCCATGAAAGTTTTAATTTACATCCTTTACATTCATATTCCAAAGGAATGGAATAGGGTTGTTGAACATTTTTGCTAAATATGCCTCAGAAGGAGTGAGTGATTGGAATGTGCAAAATTGGAGAGATTTGGATCAGGATAATTTTCAATTGCTTCTTCAAATTCTCTAAGGACCAAAGAGATTGACTTAAGTAGGCTAAGGTTGGTGATGGTGAGGTTTGACTAGAGTTATGGCTCTTTTTTGTATTCTATTAAATGGTTCTATAGGGATCCTTTGTAGATTATTTTTCTATTGTTTATTGTGGTGGCTTTGGTCATTTGGAAATATTGTTGGTGCACCTATGTTTAAATCTTTCTTAATTTTTTTGTGTTTCACTCCTGCCTTCCCCATTCCCCTTCCCCACTTGCCTACTAAAAAAAATGTATAAGGTATGGTTTTTTAATTATATTAAAATTATATTAAAATAATATTAGTTATGGTGGTTTATTGGAATATTTCTATTCACTAACATTTTATCATCAGGAAAATCTATAAAAAACATTAATTGATATCATCCTCCATGTGTCTAGTTTCTTTTTTTTTTATTAAAGCAAAATAGGTACCTCGAGAATGATATCCTTAAGTGTATTTTTCATAAATTTCTAAAGATAGGTATAGTAGTCTTACTTTAGAACTATTTGAAAATTATTTTTTATTTATTTACATTATTTTTTATCTATTTACTTTATTTTTATTGGAAGAGTTGTCTTATTTATGTATTTTTTTATTTTTAAAAATTTGGAGATAAACACCTTTGATAAAAAGTTATGAACTAGTGAGGTCACAAATGGGGGACCTCATCCCCAACATGAGCACTCAACAATAACACCCCAATAGAGATTTGAACCTTGGTGGAAAGAACCAATGTAACAATTTAACCATCACACTAGTATATGATTACCGGATAAATAAATACAATTAGATAAATTGACATTTATTGATATATTTTATATTTTATATATATAAAAATTAAACAAATAAAAATAACTAACTCAAAAATTTATTTAATGAGTATAAGTAATCTTCATAATTTAAAATATTTTTTTATAGATGAAAATGGCCTAGGGAACCATACCCATATATTAACTTGGAGAAAAATTTTAATAATGTTGACAACTCCATAATGGAGAGGACCATATTAAAAAAAATTGAAGAGACAAAAACAAAATCCTCATAAACAACTATATTCACTAAATTTTGTATTAAAGCATATACTTCTATATAGTCATTTTTCATAATTCACCTTGTCTCAAACATCAGGATTCATAGAACCCTTAAACTTCATTTTTACTATCTAATGATGCCTTCGCCAAACCAAAGTACCAATCAACACCACTTTGAATGGCCACCCCAATAGAAAATTTTAAAAAGGAAATACCCCACTTAGCTTGATGAAGATGGTGTTCATTATTAACACCTATAGAAATGACAATTAGAATTCACTTAGCAACACCAAGAAACATTGGTCAAATGTCATAGCCAAAAGGAAACCTTAACCCAGGAACAACCATATTAAGAATAGTCATAAGAAAAACAATTTTCCCAAAACCATGTGATTAGTGTGCACCATAACCAAAGCCTTCACTCTAAATAAAGTCTTTAACCTCACATCTAAAATTTCACCCAAGAAAGAAATTTGATGCTTCTTTGCACAAAGCCTCACATTTGTCTCCATTGAAGCAAAGCATAAAATCGATTTGCAAGAATGGTAGGTGTCTCCTCTAAATGCCATTGCAACATGACATCTAATGTGCCCTTGACAAAATTTCATAAATGATCTTCAATGCAAATCAATGATTAACCTTCATCTTTGCATGTGACTTGTCTATCAACAAGAATGGATCGACTTGAAATAAAGTTAGGCATTAGGCTAGAACCAAAAATTTAAATCCTTCCTAAATACATACCCTTTGAAATAGTCAATACTAAAGTTAGGAAGTTCATTTACATGCCTATTCCCTTCTCTCAAAGTATGTTTGATAAAAGAAAATGGATCGACTTGAAATAAAGTTAGGCATTAGGCTAGAACCAAAATTTAAATCCTTCCTAAATACATGCCCTTTGAGTCATACTAAAGTTAGGAAGTTCATTTACATGCCTATTCCCTTCTCTCAAAGTATGTTTGATAAAAGAAAATTCTTTTATCATTATTTAACAAAGGCCACACTTGATTTAAAATACTATTTATTTTTTCATTTTGTGTCTTTTTTTCTTTAGAGAATTAATGATAATTTGTGGGTCCCCCTCAATTTTCAAATTATTTATTCCTAATTATAAATTTGTTGGGAGGCCTAAAAGAAGTGCAAGAATTTGAGATTCATTGTTCTTCCATACTCCAATTCTTTAAAAGCAACTCCAACCAAGGGACCTTCATGATTCCTTACCATATATACCTCATACTAGAGATGCCTAGATTTGCCCTAGAAGCCCCATCAAATTTAATTTGCACCAACTAATGGGTGGAAGATTCCACTTAACATCCAGTCTACAAAATACATATGAATTAATCCATCCACCCCCTTGAACAGGGGGAACATTCATCCTTACCAATTTTCCATCAACGCATTATCTCTTGAAGAGAAGGCCCATTTTTTTACATTGGTTTCTAGCATTATTGTTCACCACCTCTTTTGTGGCTCTTTCCATCTTATTAATGAAATTTTCTAATGACATTTATTTTTCTTGAAAAATCCTTCTATTCCTTTTCTTCCATATTTCTCATATAACTATTAAAGGACAAACCACCCAAATGCTACAAAAAATTTATCGTACAAAGAAGGCTAAGAATTAAAATGGGGAACAACCTCTTATGTTCTAGGGCTTTGCCAATTGAGGTTTTTTTTAACTACTTCTTAATAGACCCCTACAAACTAACAATTAAGAAGCAAATGATCCACATATTCTTCATTTTTGCATAATACACATCTAGAAGAACCTAATATTCCTATTTTTTGCAACCTATTTGGTGTAACAATCCTTTTATGAAGTGCTACCTTAGCAAAAGCACCAACTTTAGGAAGACAATTTTTATTCCAACAAAGATGAGAAGGCTAATCTTGCTATCTTTTTGCAGCTTCTAAAAATTTATAACCCAACTTAACTTTGTAGTTACTTGACCATCTTTAGTAATCCTCCTCTTCATTAATAAATTTTTTTTTTCTAGCTAAAGTTTCTTCTAAAATGTCTTTTTACTCTTGAATGTGCAAACCATGAGGTATTTTCCATCTCCATTCATTGTATCCCTCCATATCCACCTTTGTAGTATAATATTTGACATATTTACCCATCAAGTTGCTAAGGTATTTCTTATTTCATCCATATTTGGAAGGAGTTTGAGAGCATCAAAACCATTCCAAAAATCTTCCCAAAAGAGAGCTTGCCTTCCATGCTTGATTTTTGAAGTAGCGTGTTGAACAATTACATCTCTACAATTCAAGATGAAATTCCAAATTGTTGATCCCTGAAGAGAATCTTCAATAGTAATTATTATTTTTTAATTTGCATTATCTAGGTATTTATTTTGGAGAATCTTTGCCTACTTCATATTAGACTTTGAATAAATTCCCTAGACAATTTCCCCCCTAAGGGCTTTATTTAGCAAGGTTTTTTGTCTCAACCCTACACCACCTACATCTTTAGGTTTGCAAATTTTATCCCACGCAACAAGAGTTTTTTCTCTTTTAATGGTCTCTCCCAAATAAATGTCTTGTGATTCAACTCATTTAATGAATTATTAGGGATCTTCAAACTAGACAATAAAAAAATTGGGAGAGTTGAGATAATCACCTTAAGCATTAAGATTCTACCCACAGAGGATAGCATCTCCCTTTCCAAGAGGCCACTTTGTTGCTACACATGTCATCAAAGGATCCCATAACTTAGATTTAACTGCTCCATATAAAAGAGGAATACCCAAATATTTGATGGGAAGAGAACCAATCGCCACATGTTGTTGAGTTCTACAATTTGTACTAAAAATGAAGATCTATAATTTTGGTATGTTCACGCTTTAACTAGAAAATTTGCAATAATTATCCAAAACCTATCTAATTGTCTGAGCTTCACTTATGCTAGTAACACCAAAGATTAAGGGTGTCATCAAAAAATTGTTCATGAGTAATTGAGCTTAAATTAAGTGCAATTTTAGTTCCCATCCATTTGTCCCTTTGATTTTTTTCCTAAATGAATCTTCCTAAAGATTTTGTCATAATAATAAATAGAAAATGAGAAAGAGGGTCTCTTGCCTAAGACTACAAGAGGGGCCAAAGAATCCCCATGGATTCACATCAACTAGAATTAAAAACCTTGGAGTTGATATACAATTTTTTATCCACCTACACCAATCTTTCTTAAATCCAAACTTTTCTAAGATCCTTATAAGGAAGCTTTGATTGACATGATCATAATCTTTTATTAAATAATATATAGTTTTACCAATCTATGAGAAGGACACATTTTGGAGTAAGGATTTACATCCAAATGCCTTCCCAGTGGTGTGGATGACCTCTTTAAGGAAGCATACAGACTCTCCTTAGATTCCAATATATGGAATTTCATTAGAAATTGCAACAAGTGAAAGCCACAGACATAAATTGGAGAATAGGAAGGGGAGACAAGATCAAGTTTTGACAAGATGGTTGGTTGGAAGATAAGGCCTTGAAAGCCATTTAGATGTTTCGACATTTAGTTTCACTTCAAAGATAGTGTGGGGGTCAAGGTGAGGAAGTACTAAGAGGATAGGAACTTTGTAAGATAGAAGGTCCTCATTCCCCTTGTTTTGAAATCAAAAGAGGCATGTGATGTCCTTTAGGTGAAGCTTGATAATTAGCATATCCCTTTGAGGGATAAAAAATATACTATGGTTTGGGGTGGTCACGGTAGCAACCACCTTTTTGTTCAATATTCCTTTCACTACTTTTGTACTTTGAAGACCTTATAATATTGAACAAAAAAATTGGTTTCCAAAAGGGTTACCCAAGGTCAATGCTTTCCTAACCTCTCGAAGGCAAGCTCTCACTGGAGAATGACTACAGTAGTTCAACAAGATTGGCCCTTCTCAATGTATTTTGTGTAGAGTCAAGAACAAGAATAATGATCACTTATTTTGCATTATAATTTCTACAATCACTTATTGCATAGGTTTCTAGGAAGATGGGGGTTATTTTGAACAACTCCCCCAACATCCCAAGCCTTCTAGCTAGTTGGGATATGAAAGTTAACAATCAAGGCTTGAAGTTCATTTGGGCTTGTTTTCCATCTCTACATTTGTGGAACATTTGGTTGGAATGAAATTGAAGAATTTTTTAGGATAAAGAGATTGTTGGAGAGAATATGGGATCGAATAGAATCATCTGTTTAAGAGTTGGGATAAATTCACAAGGATGAATATTGGGTCCTAATGAAGAAGGAAGTTGGTTGGTTAAACAAGTGGCCAAGATTAAGGTGGATTGAAGGTAGTTGGAAGCAAACCATTCATTGCAAACCTCCATGCTCCTAGCAATGCCCGGAAGATGGTTGGGTAAAGTTCAATTTTGATGGGGCTACCAAGGGCAATCTTGGGAAAGCAAGAGGTGGTAGTCTTCAAAAATAAGGAAGAACAATCTTTAGGGATATTTATATATGATTTTGGTATGGATACTAACAATATCGTTGAAGTTAGAGCCCTTTTATGGGGGGTAATGATAGCAACAGAGAAATGATGGAAAAAATTATGGATAGAAGGGGATTCAAAAATAGTAATAAGAGCAATGAAAGAGGGTAATATCCAAAATTGGAGATTAGAGGCTATCCTATTAGAAGCTAAAATAGGGATGCAATTGAGACATTCAATTTTCTCTCATTCGAAGGAAGGGTTATACGATTATGGATTGGGCTGCTAATAAAGGTGTTGACATGAAAATTAACAATAATTCCTCTATCTATTGATTGAATAATTTTCCTACATAAGTTTTGGTCTACATTCAAAAGGATCTCAAGGAGTCATCACTTGATAATGGGTTGGAACAATAGTGATAAGTACCAAAGTAATAATGAGGATGGTGTGTGGGAAGTAATTATGAGAACAATCATTTTCATTTAAGGGGATTACAACAAGAGTTGACACGTTCAGTTCAGGTGTTGGAAGCTAAATATTTGGCACTCGTGAAATTTGCAATGGGTACACATCATTTAGTTGGTAGAATGTGAGGTGGTGCCCAACAAAAGGAGAAAGTGGAGGTTAAGACCCCCATACAATGTAAGCATCAAGTCTCTGCAGAGGAGGTTGTGGTAGATTTTATAGCTTTTGTGAATAAAGAGATCTTGAACCTTGCTCTTTGGCTATGGATAGTTAGTGTTTGGGAATTGGCAAAAACCATGGACGAGTCTCCTAATGTTTGCATTTGCTCAAATTTTTGTATGGGGTTTCGATGTGAATTAGGTTTTTTTGATCTAATATCTCATCATACTTATTACTTTATATGGATAGCAACCTCATGATATGGGGTTTCTCCTAATTTTCATCGTTCCTAGATCCTAAAACAAGGTTTTTATAAAAAAAAATGTAGTTTATTTATCGAGGATCATATATAGAGGTTTGGGTTATTTTATTACATGACGTAAAAGAGTCATTTTAGTTAAAGTATACACACACAAACCAAGTTTTTTATAAAAGAAAATTTATTTTATTTAGCGATGATCATATATAGAGATTTGGGTTATTTTATTACATGAGATAAAAGACTCATTTTAGTTACATATATATATATGGCAAATTGCTACCAAGGGGTAGCTCCCATTCCATTAAACAAAAAATGAAAGTTGCATACAATCAACAAAGAGTGAAACCCAAGATCTTAATGTCTTCTCCATCAGTACCAAATCTATTGGTCGAAGTCAGGGAATATTATCTTCAAGATATGCCTATCCCAAGCATGATATTACAAATCCTTTCGTCAATTCGAAATCACCCTCTCACAATCATATTGAGTCCACCTTGAGATTACATGTTGTTTGATATAATATATGGATGGACTTGATCAATCGCATGATTTGATAAAAAGTTTGATGGACTTGATCAATCGCATGATTTGATAAAAAGTGTGTAAGTGTGTGTGTGTGTGTATCGCATGATTTGATAAAAAGTCTGTGTGTGTGTGTGTGTGTGTAGATATGCATACATGAATACATATTATATAGGGGAGAGGGGTCCATAATGGAGCAAGGTCCAATAGTGGGGATAGAAGTAGTCCTCAGTGGGCCCCATAGTGGAGCACTTTAATATCCACTTGCAAAACACTTTTTATCCATAAAGTACGCAAAGTGACAAATCATGTGATGCCACATCAGCGCACCAATAAAACATGACTTAGTGCACCACTATCGGTCTCACTTTTTTTTTGGGCCTTTTTTGGATACCTCAACAAAAATCATGTTGATGTGGCATCATATTTGATGATGTGGCCCTAAAACAAAATATAGAAGCACGTGAGTTGCCAAATAAACTGTTGTACAAAATTGTGAGTGATTTGAAATTTCCACATAAGATTTTGAGAAACACGAAGTAAGGGTGTTCCACTATAGGCCCCTCTCCCCTATATATGATCTTTTTTTTGTGTACTATTATTTTAATAATGTTAGCCTTGTACTTTTATGCCATTGTATAATACCTTTCTACATATATTTTTTATTAAATGATATTTAATATTATTATATTTATTATTAAATATTAATAACATTATATTTAATATTAAATAATAATTTGGCATGTAAATGGTTGTTAAATTTAAATGTTTTTACTAACACATCGTTACAGTCGACCCCTTTTTGTCACATCTCAAAATTTTAAATAAATAATAAAACTTTAGACCAATATCTCCCCATATTTTTTAGATATATGTATTAAAGATATCTATACTAATTATGTTAAAATAAACCAGTAGCTGATTTTTTTAAAAAAAAATCAATCCTTACCCCGTTCAACGATCATCTATCTTTGGATGAGAACGCTTGAGGTTGTTTTACTTCCATTTTCTGGTCTTTATTTCTTCTCAGTTCATGAAATTAAATACAGATATGAAGAATATCTTAAGGATGAAATATGACTTTCATCTCCTTGAGGCTGCATGCTTTTTCAGTTCCTGGTTTATATTTCTTCTTTCTGACAGTCAAATTAAATGCAGAAATGAGGACTTTTGTAAGGATGGAAATTACATTAAATAAGTGTGCTGAATGGAATGGTTACTTTCAGACTATCTACTTTGTTGTGTGTTCTGTATATTTGTCCAATATTTGCAGTTATGGATAAAAAGGGCTCGTTGTTGTCGACATCACAACCCGAGTGCACCACATGGTGTTGGTACGTCTTCCAAGGAGTTGGTACAGATTCAAATCTGGAGGGAGGGTTGTCCACCTCTTTAAACAATGTAAGGAAAAGGGAAAAACATTACCGTAGTGATCTCCACAAGTGGGGTACAAATTTATGTCTCATTTGACAGTGACTTTACAAACAACCTTTACCTTGACCTAGATGACCTACTGCTGCTTGTTTGTCATTGTTTGGATGGGAACCCACCGACTTCTCCTGTATATGATTCATTTCGGTACCATGTTGGAGCTGTGTCCTATGCCTAATGCCTTTATTTCAGTCGTGCTTTCCTCAAATTTGGGTGTAACAGTAAAGTCTTTGATATGTCCAGCATGAAAGGCAAACTATGATGCCAATTGGTTGCGTTAAAATCTTGACAGATACCTTGAATGCGTCAGTCTGATATTGTTGAGAAGAGGTTACACTTTAGCCTTCAAAGGAAGACTTAGGCCCTAACAAAATCAATATAGCTTGCTGGAAAGATCAGTTTGGAGTTGGTGCTTTGTTTTTGGTAACAGCAGTATATCAGTTTAGAAACGATCCAAAAATGATCAATTGCATTGGAGTTTTTTAAATTGACGGTACACTTAACAGAAAGGTCGTATATATAATCTGTAGTTGCACTGCTTAACAGAAAGGAAGATATGTAAATTCAATGTCGTGTTGTGAAAATATTTTTGTCTGTAGTTGATCAAGTTGGATCACCCTGCTGGTTAATCTATATATAGGGATTGGAAACCCTGTATCAACCCCCAGTACCTATTTGAACTTGTAAGAATATTTTTGTCTAGGCTGAAAGTTGGATCATCCAGCTGATTAATCGATATAGGGGTGTGGGACCCTGAAGTAACCCTCAGAATCTTTTTATCTATCTATCTATATTTGAATTTGTGCGAATATTTTTGTCTAGGTTGATCAAATTGGATCATCCAGCTGATTAATTGATATAGTAGTGTGGGACCCGGAGAAATCCCTGGATGATCAATTGATATAGTAGTGTGGGACCCTGGAGAAACCCCCAGTACATACATAGATAATGGGGTAAAATCTTTAGTGAACTTCACATTCAGAGGTAACAGCCACTAAGAACACTGGTAAAGGTAAGAAATTAACTTCCTAGATGGAGAAACCCCCAGTACACAGATAATGGGGTAAAATCTTTAGTGAACTTCCCATCAAGAACACTGTTAAAGGTGAGAAATGAGTAGCACCAATTCTATGAGTTGAGCCAGATTTTGATGGGACTTCAAAAGGTAATCTTGGTTTGGCTAGTGCTGGTTTTATTTTAAGACATGCAAAGGGTGATTTTATTCTAGGAGGCTTACAATTTCTTGAGATCAAATCTAATAACAATGTCGGGTGAAAGAAATATAGATCTGTAGGGATAAGTTTAATATTGTTATAATTTTTCACAGTTATAAGGAACAAAATAATAGCAAACGAAGGTGTCAATAGGCTCTTGGTTTGCTAGTGAAGTTGAATGGTTTTAATGAGTCCACCAAAGATCAAGTCCCAACAGCATAACGAATGAGGCCAAGATCGTGTCCCAGACGATATTTGACAGAATGGATACCCCTCAGTCCTTGTCTCTCAGCAAAAGAGGTTTCCAGCCTAGGGCTCATGCTCCCAAATCGGATAGCAAAACAATCTTGTGGATGATATATAATCCTCCATAAAGCTAAAAAAATACCTTTTTATTGATTGAAAGTTTGGAGGTTAGTAAAAGAGAAAATATTTTAGCAATCATAAAAGAAGAGCATCCTTGGATTGATTTCGTGAAGGATATTGTTTTCGTATAGTGATAGCGACCAAGTATGACAGTTCAAAGCATAGTTTGCAAACTCGGACTCGAGCGGACTCGGCAGCCCAAAAATATGACTCGGACTCGGGACTCGGCAGGACTCGGCTAGGACTCGGCAAAAAAAAAACCGTAGTTTTACAAAAAAACAAGAACAAATTAATGCATTTAGAGAACATAAGAGCCTAATTTGATTATCAAACACTCATAATTCAAAGATTACACATCATATGATCATCAAACACTCAATAATTGAAATTTAATCATTCATAGTCATCAAATACTCATAGTTTCAATGTATAACAGCATCATAAGATTATAAATGTTTACAACTTTACATATAATCCTGGCTTCTTTCAACCCCAATCAATTTGCAGACTTGTATTTCACAAACTTGACTGTTAAAATGAAAGAAAAAGTTAAGAAAAACATGGGTTTTTAACCCCTTTTGACTCCCAGCCACATAGGAGAGTCCTAGGTTGGGACTCCTGAGTCCAACCTCAGGACTCTTTTTAACCCCTTTTGACTCCCAGCCACACAGGAGAGGCCTGGGTTGGGACTCCCGAGTCGAGTCCTGAGTTTGGACTCCCGAGTCCCAACCCAGGACTCTCCTGGACTCGACTCCCGAGTCCGTGGCGAGTCGACTCGGCTGGCCAATGGACTCCCGAGTCCGCGGCGAGTCCGCCGAGTCCAGCCGAGTCTGCAAACTATGGTTCAAAGCTCATACTCCTTTCCACACGTTTCAGTATATTGCTCACTCACAGGAATGTTGATTTTAAATGTACAATGAGGATAATATCCCATGTGTTTCTTTACATTGGTGCTGCGTGTGCGATCTAGTAAGCAAATGGTGCAATAGAGTTGTCTCTACTTTTGGTTATTTTAAATGGCAGGAGGGTCCTCTATCTCAGGAACCATTGCATATGGGATTGATCTCTGACCACGGATTAAAGAAGATCAATAAGACAGTGGCCAACCTCAGGATTGTCAAAGCTATTCTGGGCAAGGAGAGCTTGGCTAATGCTGGTCTTCTGCATTCTAAAGCTACAATGTTATTGAAATTGTAGTTGCTTATTGTGAACAAAGAATTAAGGGATAGTGTTCTGGCATTGGTTCTGGTGCTTGTGCCTAGTAATGTAGAGGATATGAAGCTGAATGGGAATGGCAAGATCACTTGGAGCAGAAACGTTAAGGCCCTATGGAAAATGAAGGGTTAGAGAGAATGATTAAAGTAATGAGAGCAGAGAGTAAGGATTTGAAAATTGTTGTGGAGATTTTAGAATGTTTCATACAAGATTTGCAAGCCGTGATTCAAAATATGGTGTCGATACACAAAGGTACACTACAAGTGCAAATAACCAATGGGCACTCCTTGGAGAAAGGTTTACCATTGAGGGTAATAAAAGGGATGAAGAGGTGCATGACATTAAATTCCATGGGCTGATGCGAGTAGCGAACCAGGTTGAGGATGCTAAAGTGAACTCACCCTTGTATCAGGCATTGGAGCAAATAAAAGGGCTTTCGAGCACTAGCAATTTGACTCTCCAGGATGTGGTTCTGCATAGGGTGGTCAATAGTCTGGTGTTTCTATTCCGTGTTTTGTTTTCTTTAAGTTAAGCTATCATAATGGTAGTATATCTATATTAGTGTTTTGCTATAGAATGCTTTATGGTAAGGTATCTTTCATATGGAACCCCAATATCTATATTTATTTATTTTTTAATGACCTAATAACATTCTTAAAAAATTAAGATATAAGACAACAAAATACATTTTCTTCTAACATATCCTCTTTATTAATGTTATTAGATTTCCACAATCTATAATACTGTCAATTTTTCTGTTTCTGGATTTGATTGAGTTTTTTGCATCAACTTTCCGGATCACACTCCATGATCCATCATCGAGATGATAGAGAGCTCAAGGAGATATCCTTGAGCTCTCTATCATCCAAATGATGGATCACAGAGTGTGATCCAAACATCAATGTTTAAAACTCTTCCACAATCAAATCCAGAAACAGCAAAATTGAAAATACCCTCTTTAGTCTTTATGGCAATGCTCACAAAATCTTAGACTGATGAATCAAAGAAGGCTTTGGGAACCTTTTTTTTTAAGGTGAGAAAAAATTCCTCAACAAGTTTACAAACATGATAGGTCCTACTGAGTTATTTTTCCTTGGTCTACTAAAAATTAAGTCATATATGTGTACATACATTTCTCTATGAGAGCCTCAATTGTTGCCTTCGCCATGTTTACACAGGTTCGGTCAACTTTGGGTGTTTACATCAATTGTGGAAATGCTTCGGTGTTTGTGGAAGCGTGGCGTGATGTATATGTATGGTTTGGGTCCAAGTTAAGGAGTGGTGTGGTCCGCCTTCATTCCTTTCCACAACTGGAATGTTTTATGCTGACCTAATTTGAATTTGCACGGTTGAGGTGCAAAGCCAACCTTGGAGATTGTTTTCAACGTTGAGGATGATATAAATGAGTGTTGAGTTGAAGGAGAATTGTGGAATGGTGTAATGTGAAGTGCAGAGTTGTGAAGTGCGAAAGTGCGAAATGCAGTGCGAGCTTTAATGTGTTAGATTACTGGTAGCAATGAGCAGAAGGTGTCTACATTCTTCAGAGAGGCTGTGAATGTACTAGTGATGTTGTGGTGGATCTTTCTGTTGCTTTGAGATGGATTTCTCATTGTAACATCCTTCTTTCTTCTTCTTTCTAATTTGGCAGTGAGCCCTCCGTCAGTGAGCCTATTGTATTCGGTGTTGCAATTACTTTTTATTGTGATCTAATCCTCATCGTGGTTTTTCCCTTCTTGGGTTTTCCACGTAAATTTCGTGTTCTCATGTGTTTGGATATGTTTGCATTACTGTTTCTCATGTTTACATTCTGCTAATGCATGATAAGGATTTAAGCAGTTGTTAAGGGTTTAAGGACTAATGCAGATTTGAATGTTAAAGAGGGTTTTTATATTTTAATGGACAACTCAGTTGTCTTGTGCATTCAACAAATTCTACCTTCCATATCACCTTTACTTTCATCTCATTGGAGACATTTCAAGGCTATGTAGCCGAAAGGAAAGGTACAACGTCTTAGACATGCTATAATTAAAAGTTATATAAAAAATATGGCCAGATCCATATTAATATTAATAAAAGAATAGGCATTAGTTTTCCGGAGTCAAAAATGCATGATTCAAATAGCACTCCTTAACCCATCATCAACAAGAGGATAGAATTGAGAGTTGGATTGCAAATTCACCTATCTAGTTAGGAAGGAAGAGTAGGGGATAAAATCAGAGAATGGAAAGTAATAAAAAAATTAAGAAAGAGGAATAAAGAAAAAATAAACTGTTCTATACCCAGGAATGATAATAATAATTGGTTAAAACCAATTTGTTCCCAATTTTTTTTATTTAAATGACCAAAGAAAAATAGAGCCAGGATATTATATATTAGAGTAGATAGATGAAAAAGAATACATGAACCATAAACAATATTTATGATAGAGAAATAAATTTGTTGATAATTATAATAATAAAAAAAAAATTACTTTAAGATTATATTAAAAAGTGAAATAAATGGTTAAAATTATCATATCAGGAAAATTATAATAAACCAAAGCCTAAAATGATAACAATATCAAGACAAAAAATAATAAAATTAGTAAAAGAGAAATGATCTAAATAATTTATATTAGGAATAAGGATATATATTATAATTAGTAAGAGAAAGTAAAATATTAATTATGAAAAAGGTTAATTATTATATTTATTTTAGTGGTTTTAAAATATTAAAAGATAAATTTATAATAGAAAATTCAAAAGAGCCAAGGAAATACAAAGCAGGAGCAATAAACTGTCAAAAGGGTCAATTTAGTATTTTTATTTGAATTGATATAAAATTTATGTTGCATACATTGTTATTCAAGGTTGGCAATGCTGATAAGAGACCTGGTACCCATTCAGTCCTGCTGTGTTGGTGGCCACTAGGGACTCCAAAACACCTGCAGGCCTCCAGGGCTTTACAAGACATGTGCCTTCTCTGGGGCTGACCATGGAGGATTGGTAGCACTTCACCTAGGCAGTTATTGCTTACCAGCTAGTACTCCCAAGCTGGGGTTAGTGGAGCTCGAGAGGGTTTGGTGGACATAACCAAAATAATACTTTGGGGTTGACCCTAATTAGTAGTGCTCTAAAAGATAAGAATGTCAGGGAGGGAATCCCCAATGAGGTGGGCACAGGCTGGGATGAGGCCAAGAGACTGAGATTTACAAAACAAGAAATAAAAGGTTGATGACAATAAAAAGGGAAGGAAATAATATGGTATAGTATTCTGTAAATTATTAGAAAACATAGATTTGGGACAGAAGCAAAGTCCTAAGGTGGCAATGGACAAAGGAAACAATGACCCATTTCCAGATAGAATGCAGTGGCCCTGTCATCCCTCCATTCCAAATTCCTCGTGCTGCCAGTGCTTTCAGGTAATCAACACATGCTTCAATAAATATTGTACACATCAGGCACTACTTGCAACCAAATGGCAGCAGGAGTTTGGCATTAAAACTGGGAACTAAGATTTTATATTAATGATAATCTTAAAATTTTGAAGAATATCCAAGTAGTTGTAGTTGTGCAGCCATTTTTCAAGATACAAATTCAACTATTTTTAGCAATGGCCAAATTATACTTTTAGTTTGATGACCCTGGTCACAATCAAGACAACTCATGGAATCTTCCATCTATTGATAGTTTTCTTCCATAATCTATATAGACGTTGCCTTCAGAAACTATCCCAAAATCATCGTATGGGAACATCCACCAACAATGGTTTTCCTCCAAATATCTGTCTTCATGAATTGTGCCAAAACCATTCATGAAGCTGGAGTACAGTAATTGAACATATAAATTAGATAACTTAAGATGTAATAATACCTGAAAGGAAACATATGAAAATGAGGAAAGAATACAACACCCATTTCTGTTACAAATTGTAAACCAATTTGCTCCAAGGCCGCTATCACAAAGATGGTGCAAGCATGGGACCCAATGCCTTTCTCACAAACGTTGGCAAAGCAAACGCAGCTGCATGCATCTGCATAAAAAATGGCCATGTTAGATATTCATGATAGGACTAAAACACATTTTTCCAAATAGCAAGTCAGCAGTTGACTCCAAAATTGAGCATTTACTCTGTAGCAACTCTTTCCAACATTCTTGTAACTTGGGAACAATAGTTATTAAACAGTAAAACACCGAATAGCTATGGTAAATGATATAGTACCAAGATATTTTTTCCACCCAAAACAAGAGAAACAGTCAGCAGTAAGTACAAATTTTCAAATTCTAATATTCTAGGACAACTTGGAAACTAACAAATTTGAGTCACAAGTATTCTGGACCAGAAGAAGAGCCTGCATTATCCTAAAGCTTCTACAGATTATTGCTGCATACATGCACTGACCTGCAGTGCCCTACCATCTTTTTTATTTTAAAAAACAATCTATAAATATCATTCCTCAATGGACTAAGTAATTCCAATTCAAATCACATAAGGGTGTCTGTTACACTTAAGTAAAATCGCTAGGGTCTAATAGTTTTATGACTGGTGCATCTACAAAGAAGTTAAGTTATTTATTTTGGAAAATAAGGTCTGTTAGGTCCAAAATTAAGCTTAGTGTGCCATGTTGAAAAAGCATAGAAAATAGAATAATGAGCTCTATGTTACAGAATATCAATTAATACCAAAATTAAGCTTAATAGAAGCCATATTGAAAAAACACAGAAAGATGGGAATATGACCTCTGAGTTGTAGAACTTTAAAGGGCCTCTCAAATTAGTTGCAGCACACTGTTTTTCAATAGGATTAATAGGAATCTTGAAATTTACAGGTGGTCCTTCTGTTGAGCAAATCATAAAGCCAATTGTCCCACTGCATATGCAGGCGAAAGCTGTTTCATTAAACCGAAATTGCCCATCTATTTACGAGAATGAGAACACAATTAGATTTCAGGCAGGGTTCAAACAGCAGAACAACGTGGATTTGCTTAGTCTTCCCCACTGATACTCTTCCACGGTAAAGGAATTCCATTATTTGTCCTGAAACAATTTGCAGAGCTGTCGAAGTAGAGCCGCTTCAAGACGCAGGACAATGATGAGACTTGCTTTAATGATTACCGGTGCTTGCCTTGGATATGTTGGGACAGAGGTCAAGCATGATTGACGGGGGCCTTGGCCTGCGTAAGGGAGACGGCATCGCCAATGCATATGCAACCTAAAACTTTCTGCTTAGGTAGGTCACCCTTTGAAGGGCTCGTACATGCTACTTTCGAAACCGTAGAAGGTCTGCAGGCAGGTTCCTGAGCAGGACCTGATTAAAGCATAAAATAAAATTATTGAAATATGATGTGATGAAGAAATGTGCAGGTTACAGTTTAAACATGGAAAATGGCAGTTCGTGAATATCAAGCTCTCTCAGTAATGCATGCCCCAGGTCTTATAGTCGTCTGTTATCAACAGTGTGGCTGTAAGTGTGAACAGGGTACACCTTAAAACTCTTTAGGTAATAGGCCTCATCACTAGTGGATAGTAATTGGAATCCATTAAGCATTGCGTGAAACCAGTTCACTGAGTATCAATATACTGACTTATACTGATTATGCAGCATTGGATTTCTTGAAGCTGGGGAGAGTATTCTTTTCAGACCAAAGACCATACCTACGGGATCAGAAGAGTCCACAATGATTGCATCATATGCTCCATCTGGACATTCCCTCAAAAAGGCAGCTCCTGTATCCAATGGAATCACATCAGTGGCCAATTTGGCATCATAAAAATGCTGACTCATATTCAACAGTGATGAAACCCGCTTCCAAAAGTTTCATCAGCAAAAGATCCAATTTCTTGTCACTACCCTGTGTTTCCCAATAAATATCTTTTCTAACCAGTTGGATGATATCCTAAACACTCAAAATGAATTCAAAAGCAAATATAAACAATGACAAACCATCGCCAATATGAAGTCTAACACGAGGATCTTCATAGCCCACACCAAGTTCTGGAAAAAATTGTTTGGATACCTACAAGTTCAAAATTCTTAGTTTATGAATAAAAATGGAAACGATCATAATAAACAAGATTTATCGAAGATAGAAAGTAAGAACACTACTTGAATAGAAACACACAACATAAAATTTGAATTAAGCGTTGTATTTTTCATTAAGAGAAAGTATGTAACCTATTAATCAAATGAGGTCAAAGTTATTACCACTTACATCTATAACCATTTTGTCAATTTCACATATATCAATTTGTTCCACCGAGGTGTGCCTAGATATCTCTCTCAGAACACCCCCATCACCACCTCCCACTACTAATACCTGCAACAGGGAAATTCACCTTTGAGAAAGACGGCAATAATCTATCTCTCCCTCACTGTTTGAAACAAAACGAACCGCAGTGGGCAACAGGTAAATCTACGGCAGGCGGTCGGGCCAAAGAAACTTCAGCGGAACGACGTTGACGCGCAGCACAGGACGGCACCGGACGGAATCGTTTGGCAACTGACGCTGAAGGTTGGGCAAGAAGGGCAAAACTTGACTGAAGACGATAACAAACCATGACGATTCATACCATTTTGAACTTGAAAGAACCAGGCTTACTTTAATAAGATGGGACAGCGAGCTGGATGCGAATAGCGCGGGCTACATTTAGCAGCGACGCGAGACGCCGGGAAGCTCGGAAGACGCTGCTTTGCTTAAAACTTGTGGCGGCTGCTGGGGGCGGGGCGCTGTTTGAGAACTGGAATGGAAGGACGATTGATCCTAGTATAATAGAATGGTCAACTGAAAATCCCTATAACAATAAAGTTCTTATATATCACAATCCTAAAATGTTCCAGTCACACTTACTGCAAGTAGATTAAACCAGGTCATAATATTGCAGGATATTAAAGTATATAGTGACAAGAGAACAAGACATGTTGCAATTGAGATCACAAAGGTGTAATGGTATCTACCATAGAAACATCTTTAAAATCTAACATACTCGGTATTACAGCTTACAAATGCTCTGACATTCATTCAAGGATAGATCAATCAAATTCAGGATAATATCCAACTCAATGGAAGAATAATTTGGCATTAATAGCAAACAGTATAAATAATGCACCTATAAACAGAGACCTGAATACAAAAATTTACTGCAATATTTTGAAATACCCTATAGATAATTTGAATGAATTCTCTTCCATCTTACTCCAGTCTAAGGTTTTTAAAGAGCTGGTAATCAATCTAGCACCCAAATGTCACATTCAGAGAACACCATAAATTACATACAGCCTCTAATCACAACAGAAAAAGATTATTATTATTACAAAATTGTTAGGACCTAAACTATAAAACCAAAGTGATAAGATTTTCATTTCCTTAATCCAAAAGTTACACTCAAGGATCCACCCCAAATCACATTAAAGATCCGGCCATAGTGTGTTTGAGCTCATTAAAACCTAAACAATAAACCAAAGTGAAAGGAATTTTATTTTCTTCACATTATATTTGCATTCTTCCAAATACTAGAAGTCTGTGAAGCAATTCTCACAGTAACAGCCTACATAACACACTCGGATATACAGAAAATGTTTCATTTGTCAGTGATATTCTCCAAAAGCATGCGAAATGTATTGAGATGAACATTACCATTATCATTGTCCTAGAAATGCTATTATGAATTCATGAGTAATGTTCTTAAAACACAGTGTCCTGGAAAGCACACTTCCATTAACATTCTCAAAAATGAAGGGGAATATGTACCAACATAGGCATATGAATTTGAAGCAATCTCAGTTAAAATTTGACTTAGCAATTAAAAGAGAAGTTAACAGGATGGTCAAGAATGCCCCCAGTCCCCCAGAAAAATCGCATGACAGAGGACCAAGGTAAAGTTCCACATTATCTGGCTTACAAGCTCATCTTTCCATACTTCATCTAAGATTAACTGTGATATTAAAATGAACATAGCAAAAGCTATCATGACCAAGGATATATAATAACCTTTTTTGGAGACGGAATAGAACAAAGGGGAAGATGTGCTATCATCTCTTGGTAGGCACATTCATCTTTTTCAGATAACTGAACCACCCCATCAAGCACAAGTACTTTTCCATATGATGATGACTGCAACCAGAATATCAAAGGATGCTATTAAGTGGATTGGAAGCACCTAATACAATCCAGAAAGATGACAGCCTATTATTCAAGTTATAACAGACCTGAAAAACCATCACATCTTGATATTCTGACATGCCCTTGAACAATACCTTATCAACCTTCAGCGAATGTGCCTCCCCTGGAAGGAAAAAGAAAGTCCAATAGCTAAGAGTTCAAGTTGCCAGCTAGCAATACAATAGTTTTAAATTTATATACAAAAAATGCACCTCTCCTATAAAATATATCCAAACTTGCTGCTGAAATTTTCAAAAAAATCCAAAAATTATATGAAAACTTCTAAAAGTCTCTAACAAGTTTAACACTTGTACAAAAGCAAGGGCATTTGAACTAACAAATTTAACACTAGTACAAAAGCAAGGTAATTTGAAATACAAGTTCCAGATAAAAATTATCTATCAAACATTCCAACATGCTATTTGCAGCAAAATGAACAAAAACCTTTAAGAGATGCACAGCATAATAGGACTATAACTGATGGCAATGGAAACGACCTTTATAATTTATTTGAAATACTAGTATGCATTCTTCTGAGCTATCAGCCCTTCCAAGCAGTGAAACTTGTCTACAACTGTTTTTACAACCAAGTGACAAACTCCTCCAACCATATTAAAAACTAACATACTCTTACATATGGATGAGAGGTACGTTATCTTTGTAGTAGCCACTGCTTCCTCAAATAACAACCAAACATTGCAATGTTCATACCATACTCTAAAGAAACAATTATGATATCCTTTTTAGATCGCAACTTATTGAAATGACAACCACCCTCTTTTGAGATACCAAGAGCATTCTTCGGAGACACAAACCCTTGCTATAATGAAACTCACTTGAAACTCTTTTATGAGTTGTAAACAATTGGAATATCCCTTCAACTATATTAAAAACTAATATAATATTTCATATAATGAATTATGCATTATCTACCATCTATTTACCCCTAGCACCTAAAATGTGACAGTGCAAACCTTGCATTCTTATATTATATCTTAAAGTAACACTTGACATATCCCTCTTTGTATCTCAAATGACAGCACAACAATAACCAAACATTACCTACAGGCAATTTAGGATGTTCATTAATACCTTTCCCAACCACCTACATGCACTTTAGGATATTCATTAAGATCTTTCCCAACAAACTTTACTCAAATATGTCCACACTAGAATGATCTAAATATGTCCACACTAAAATGATCCTATGATGGCCAACCACCTAGAGGTGTCAACACATGTATGCAATAGTACTGCACAAAAAACATGCTATTTCTTATGAAAAACTCGAGATTAAATAGTCTTTGGCTTTACATAGAAGTTCACAACTGCCAACAAGCTTTGAATCCCAAAACAATAAAATAGCATTCAATCAAGAGACCATAATCCTGGGAAACAAGTAATGCCAAATAAGCCCCCAGGAGAGCATATAAGTACTGGACCAGATTTGCGAGCAATAACAAGACATGGTTTTCCCAGTGCTTGCATTATCTGAGGCAACCGAAGTTACAAAGCCATTAGTGACTCGAGAAAGGTTAAGATACAGTCCACTAAACTAGCACAGGAAACAGGATGTTTAGGTCTAACAAAGAAAGCCACTGAGGAATTATAGCATTCATAAACACAGGAAATGGTATGTCTAGATGTAACAAAGTTACAAAACCATCAGCACCCTGAGAAAAGGAAAGATACAGTTCACTGAACCAATGCAGAATACTGAATATGTGATGTTTATAAGTGACAAATTTTAAAATTACAAAGCCATCAGTAAATTGAGAGAAATACAATTCACTAAAAAGGGGAAAACTGTAAATAACAGCATCACATAATAAAAAGATATACTGATTAACCAGACACGTGGAATGTTTGGCTGTAGTCTTGCAATTCTTTATTTAAAAGAATAAGTCTCAATAAGACTGAAGGACATGACACAGAGGCTCTAAGACTACAACTTTTATAAGGGTTTTAAGGCTGGCAAAGGACAGAAGCTATAATAAGATCAAGGGCAACTAAATTGTATCAGAAAAAATATCTTACATCAAAAAGCTTTGCAGAAAGCCTGTTACTACTTGAACTAGCATCTACTCAGCCATAGCATACCTGGTTATCACCAAAAGGGAATAACTGAGTTGATGCAATGTAAAAATAAAAATGAGCAAACTATTGACCAACCCAAAGAAAAATTACACCTTATTCCTGAATTACTAGAAATTTAAGATGCATGCACACAAACACTATTGCATCATATAAATTTAAAATCTAAACAGATGGGTTTCACTTTCTTTTATTCTCCTAGATAATTGCCAAAAATTGTAAATATCTCGTGCAAATAGATGCAGCTTCTCAAATCAGCCTAAAACCATTTATGCAAAATATCAATTTGAAGCAACAGTAGCTAGTCAATAAGATCCCAATTGGCATGCATTTCTCAGATTTCTATCAGGAAGATCTAGGGCTAAGTGAGACAACTGTCTAACCCAATACTACAAGATTACTAATTGTACCAAGTCTAAATAGATGTCATATGTATTCTAATTCATCCATTGGTCAGAGCTGCACAAATGTACAGACCTGTGACCATACAAAACAAAAACTTCGTCAATGACACACATTCAAAATCCATGGTAAGACTAGATAATCTAATAGTTGACATAAATCCTGGATCAGCCAATCTTTGTACCCACCATTGCTGAATATCAATTTATAATAAGGAACTGTTAAAATGCTAGTACCAAGCTAACACTGAAACTTGAGATTAATCAGCACTGGTATCAGACAAATTAAAGAGATTCAGAGTGACCAATAGGGAATGAGGCTAGACAGTTAAAAGTCCAAAGCAATGGATTACATTCACCACTCCTTCCCCTACTAACAAATGCTTAGATGTGTTTGTAAGCTTAATGGGTTCCCTTACCTCTAATTATTACTAACATACAGGAGGAAAAATGTCATTAGTGTAACTGTAAATGAATATTCATGGAGGTCATTTGTGATGACTAAAAAACACACAGATCAAATCCCACAATAAATAAAATTTTAAAAGTAATATAGCATTCAAAGCAGAAGTAATGTGTGCAAATATTTGTACATGTGACAATAGACTTTTTTATATCAAAACAGCAATTCTCATAGAGTTAAGAAGGCTATTACACAGTAAGAAGAATACCAGGCCACATAGGATTGTTGAAATACTGCAAGTTTGTAGGAACCTCTATCATAATCACCAACCAATAAACTCTGTCAGCAACATCATCCAAGTGGCTGATCGAAGCTACTATAAATGTGTTAAAAATGTTTCCCGAGAAAAAAATATATGTAAAGTAGCACAGGGAGAGTTTTAAAAGTATTACTTATGCATCGACTTCATAATATTTTAAGCCTAAAATACAGATGCACAAAAAAAACGAGATTTCTATACAGACAGAATAACAACATTTCATTTGCATGCTAGCTAAGAAAAAACTATCTAATATAGATAAAATTTCAGCGAAACTTGATACTGACATAAGCACAATAAAGTCAATCATACAGAGAATTGAAATGAGAAATCTGGCAAAAGCACATATCTTGTGAAGAGAAAAATAACAAAATCTAAGTAGAGCCCCTACGTAGAAATGAAATCGAACAAGACTAGCATCAATACATCATATATGATGAAAACTCACATCCATTTTATCAAAAATAAAACTCAACATAGCCAACCTAAACCCATTGCATGTAGATCACAATCAACTGTACAATCTACATAGGACAATTTCATGAAAACCAACACTCAGATTGCCCCGCTTGAATCAAATCTAAACCCTACCAACACAATTAAAACCATTACATATAAATCACAACCCACACTGGTACACTTAATGAGAATCAAAACCTATTTTGTCCCCACTTGAGTCTATAGCATATAAACAGAAACCTAAAATAGCACTTATTAAAAATTATGTACATGAAAGCCCAACTGGAACCATGGCAGACCAATTCAGGGAAACCAAAAAACAGTCCAACATACTTGAAGCCGTTGAATATAAATTAAAATCTAACCTTAAAAACATCAGACCAAGTCATTAAAACCATAATCCGGCCCATCTATGTTAATCCATTTCATACAAATTTCAAGAAAAACCACAGCCTTATTTATGCACTTCAACCCATTTAATATAACTCATAAACATAATCCAAAATAACCAAAATCAGCACATTGCACTAAAATCGCAATACAACCTATTCTACATCACATCATCCCATGAAAACCAAAACCAATCCTAACCCACCGAACTGGTTGCAATAGCAAGGCACAGTTTACACCCAAAATTTCTCATAAGGTCAAACTCCAGGGCATATAAAAGTAAATGGAAAATAATATATCCTTGTGTGCTTCAAGAGGTGTATCTCACAAGCCAAATTGGTGTGCTGGCTAGACCATGACCTGAAAATTTCACCTGTACCTTACCTTTACAACTTACAACTAAACATAATCTGAAATCAGACAGAATCAAGAAAATAGAAAATTCCCACTTAAACCCATTCTATAAAATCAGAATACAACCTAATTCATATGGGACCATTCCACGAAAAACAAATCGTGGCCTAGCCTACTTGAAACGATTGCATATAAATCAAGAGTCATAAGCATGCATAACCCAAGTCAGCCTAACCCATTTTAACAAATAAATAACAAATCAACCTAACCCATTTGAACCCATGCCAAATAATACAAATTCCAGTAGAACTTAAATCAGCCCAGTTCTTGAAACCCACAACCCAATCTAACCCACCTGAAGGCAATGTGGTGCAATGATAACATAAGGCACTCAAGTAGTTTGAGTAGTTACCATAGAAGAGATAAGACGTACAGCTTTGTAAATGAGAATTTCTTTGGGCCATTCATAGAGAGGGATGTGGACCGAAGGTAAATATAAAGAGCAAGTGTGGTCGAACTGCAAATAGAGGAAGGGCATGTTCTTCCAAACCTTCAAAAGGATAAGGACAAGAGGAAGGCCAATATATGAAGACTGACTGTAGAGAAAGAGGAGGCTTCATTTTTCTGGTCTGGGAAGCAATATAGGGAGAATGAAAGCTTCACTCTGAAACTAAAAATATTTCAATTAAAGCTTTCTTTTGAAAATAAACTATTTGGATCCTTGCAGTATCTGCTTCACTCTGGAAAGCCTATAGTTTGCATTCATCTTACTTTAAAGGCAGAGTAGTTTCTTTATTTTTAATTTTATCCTCTGCTATAAGATTTTTCTGTTTATCTGCAGTTAGTCAGGAGTTCTGCATCAGTTGCTTTGTTTAGAGATTTGCAGGTTTGTTCAGAAGAC
>VDFB02345506.1:0-21131 GCA_007258455.2 Sequoia sempervirens
GTTTGATGAAGTGTGAAAGCTATGTTCATCGGTGTGAACCGTTCTGGTAGAGTTAGCTTTATGTGACTGGGAGAAATGTTTCTACTCTGCAATCCTCTATTGTTCTATTTCAGATCTTGCGGTTTTGGAATGTGTCTTATAATGGTGTTCTCTTGGTTCTGGCAAAGATGCATGTGGTTTGGTGATCCAGAAGTCAAGTTTTAGAGTTGTTGTATGTGTTTACATAGTTCAGATGGACTAATGGAAGGGGTTCGGTGTTCGAAGATTGTTGCACTTGCTGCGGATGTATTTGAAGAAACCTAAGATGTGTTCTCATGCATAATGATGTGTTTTGTGTCGTCTGCATGCTATCTTCTTGTTGGGAAGTGTGTACATCAATGTTCATTTGTGTTTTCATTAGGTTTGGCTGACCTGTTGTTTACACTTCATTTGAAGAGTTAAATTTATTTACGAAAGCGTGTGGTTGATCTGAGACATTATTTTTGGTCTTGTTTTATTTTTTATTGGTCCTCTCATTCCTTTCCACTTGCCAGGAATGTTGAGTTGTTGACCTATATTAGTTATGAAGTAGAGGCGTATGTGAGTCGAGCCTTGGAGAAAGTTTCTAAGGTTGAAGATGGTATAAATGCAAGTCGAATTGCAAAGAATTGTATGAGAAAAAAGTAACAAAGTAAGACACAAATTAAAAGAGTAGAAGTGTGTGGAAGTGAGTTGAGGCAACAATACTTCATTGTGTTAGATTCCTAAAGGTAGTGAGCTAAAGGTTTCAACAATCTTTTGATCAAGGCTGTAGATGTGTGTTAATTGCTGTGGTGGATCTTTTGTTTTCTTTTGTATCAGTAGGTAGTGAGCCTCCCTGTTGGACAATGAGTCCTTTCTGTAGGTAGTGAGCCTTTGTATCTAGACATTGAGTCTTCTTCTAGGTAGTGAGCCTTTGTAATCAGTTTTTCTATCTCTTTATATTGTGAGTTAATCCTCACCATGGTTTTTCCATCATTGGGTTTTCCATGCAAAATCTTGTGTTCATTATGTTGATTTTACTTTATGTTATCTGCATTTCATGTTCATACCTAATAATAGAACAGTGTGGTTGTGAAGCTAATAAGTATTTAAAGTTTTGAATTTGAATTTGGTGACAATTGTTTCACCCCCCTCTCAGTTGTCTTGTGCCTTTTAACAAGACGTTCATAATAAATCCTTATACATCTTAAACTGTAGCATATTCATATACCAATGTATGTTCTTCATCTATGTAAACATAACTAATCTTTCAAAGAATTTATCAACACTTTCACATAATACCTATTTCAATATTTCATTCTTTTAGCAACCATATCAAAACCATGATTGCATTTACCATCTTATTTACATGTGAAGGTAAAAGTTAATCAGTAACAACAAGACAGGGTGTGACACTTGTTGGTCATTACTCTTCAAACTAATCACTTCTTAAATATAGGACACATTTCCTATATCTCTACAACTACCTTGAACTCCCCTAATGTCACATGCATAATGATAGGACATGAGTATCTAATAACTTTTAGTTGAAATGGCTTTCTTGAAAGCGTAGGATAAGGCCTAACTGATTCATTCAACACCATCTTTGCCTATTCAAGGATCTATCTTGACTCTTTCTTTGGACTATGTTTAGGTGACTTCATAATTCTTGTTCATTCCATTAACTATCACATCATAGGATTGTGTTTTTGTCTCCTTTTCCTAACACTGTCATGCTTCTATTATGCATTATAAACAATAATCATGTCTCTGTAGTGAATCTATCCCCCTCTTTGGTTACATGGCTGTGCAAACTTTAATTTTTAATCATCATTACACCATTTTGTGACTGAATTTTCCATAGTCAACAAGCCAATGAAGACTTGTTTGATGACTATGATTATTCATTTGCTAAGGCCTTTTATTTTACATGACTGTCTTTTGTATCATTCCTCGCTACCATGTAGACTACAAAACTTTGAGTGTCTAGTATCTTGAATCAACATCATGATGAAAGGAGAGGTTTATCATGCTTTCATAATAAAACAATAGGCCGTCACTTGCTTCATGGCGAACTAACACTACCTTCCTTCTTGTTCATACCCATGATCTTGAGATATTACCTTCATCATTTGACATTTTCTTTTCATTGTCTTTCACCTATTCATCAATACTTTCACAAAAATCATGGTTGTCTATGTCTTGCTCTTGATACTCTGCCCCTTTCTTACTGTCCAATTGTTCCTATCTCCTCCCAAGATGCTTCAATTCTATAGATAATTCTTTATTTCTACATTTTTTGGGTGACCCTTCACAACATTAGCATATTTTGATGGCCCAATGTGGGGCTACTAGAGTCTTGATCTTCAAGGACTATCTTCCATTTGAACTTTGATATCCACATGCAAGTCTACCACACAATCTTTAATGCTCTCTTAGTTGTCATGGCATTTGAATTCTTTTGATATATTTCCTTTATCATGTTCATTGTGAAAAAGATGAGAAACTTCTGATTTTGAAGGCATTTGATGACTAGTTTCCCTACATCCTGTATCCTCTACCTTACTGTTGTAGAGTAGTCTTTCATCATTGTATGATCAAAACTCTCATTTGTAGAGGGCATCAATTGTACATATTTAAACAACTTTCATTATGCCAACAACTTTATTTTGAGCATAATGAGGGATACTCAGTGCATAATGAAAAATTCCCCAACACATCTCACAACACAATATCTTTTTCCTTTACTCTCCTAATGTCTGGAAAGCTCTGGTAAAGAACTCCATTCAACATGCAACAAGATTTAGGAAAGAAATGATAGTTTGATGGAGGAAGACAACCATTAGCTGCAATAACCAAAAGAACATGTCTCGTGATCTCAGCAAATAGAAAAAACGTCTAGCCTTCAAGGTTAGAAGATCTACACAAAAATAGTCACGACAGAAACGAATCTAAAAGCCATTACATTTGTCACTCACATAATTAGAAATCTTCATAGCATTAATCTCCAAGTGTTGCTACAAATCCTTAGCCACTTTTAAGGAATACATGTGCATGATTCTCTTTGGAGAATTTGCCTTTTGTAGTTCCCTTGGTAACCCCCTGGACCATGAAAATATTGGGGTCATTGCATATATGTCTATTCCACTTTCTAAATTGTAGCTCCACCAAGAAGATCAATCAGGTAAAATGTCCCATTCCTCCTCCTTTTGATTGACCTGTGTATATTTGTTTGAGTCATTATTCCATGGCTCCAGACTGTATTCTTGTGAGTTCTCAAGACACAACCTCTGTCATACCACTTTCACAATAGAGAAACCTGCCAGGATTAGTAAAAAAGAAACTCTAATAATTCGCCATCTACGCAGAACCCTAAATCCATGTGGGGACTCAACTTGGACTTCTTTCGAATCTTGACAACTCTCCACATTAGTGTCCCTATCCTGGACCGAGTCCACTATGAAATCGATACACACTAGGATTCATTTATTTTATCTCGCTTTTTCAACACATGTCAATAACTACAATGCCCACAACAACATATGTCTACCAGACTTATCTAAAGGTTTCCCTTGAATATCTCAAAACACATCATCACATTTTCCACATGCATCTTATCGACAAACGTCTACAACTGTTGTTGCATCTTTAGCAGAACCTGAACTATTGAATCGACTCATTCCAAAACCACTGCCACGTCTCAAAGAGCAAGCATCTATTTCTTCTTTTAATTTGAGAAGCTCTTTAAACTTGCAACCTACATCTTGTTCAATACTCCTCTATTACAATGCATTTGGAAAGACCGTCTTCAGGAATCACCATTGCCAATGCTGGTATCATTTTCCATGTCTGTGACAAAACCTGAACGTTGATATTCCTTCAAACTCTAGAAAATTTAATGGGTCCATTACATGACTGGCATGGATTCGTAAACTCATTCTTTCTAATAGATATTATAGAAGACCCATAGAAACACATGTTGACATCATTATGACTACCTCTGTCAAAACAAGATCAAAATGGTTGTTGGAGTCTGGTAGAAGCTTCCATGCTTGCTAGTCATTCCCCCCTGAGTGAACTGCCCTCAATGGTTTTACGTGAGCTATTGAAACTCAAAAATACCTTCCTTCTAATCACTCCTAAAACGTGAATATGAAATGCTTAACAACCAAAAATTGATGTCTTTCAAACGTCTAGAAAACCTATTATGCACCCTATTTGCTTCTCAGGGTATCCTTCTTATGATAAAAAGTGATCATGCATACTATGTGTCTTTATAAAAAAAGTAATTGCTCTGGTTCAATATTCATATGCTTTCCAACATTGGGAACGTTTTCTCTATCATGGGTGCTTCCTTGTTATCTTTGTTTACTTTTCCAAAGGTTTCCCCAAGATCATTAATATTTGGATCAAACTTTGTAAGGTAAAACCAAAACATGTAGTCCATCTGTATACAAAGATCCTAAATGTAAGTTAACTACATCATGGGCTTGAACTGAAACTTAGATACAACATAGCCTTGACATCAATATACAGGGACACTAAGGGCATCAACTGTATTGCTTGGGTTTGTAATGTGGTAAGCTCTATATTATGAGTAACAATGCACCCTTGCAGACTATATCAACAAACTTAAATGAAGCTCCTCTCTGCAATCCAATATCATCAAGTATTGCATGATCAAAATCAAAGAGTTGCACAATGCCCATTAAAAGAAAACCCTTGAAACTGCTACTTATCTCCATGCTGCCTTTCATTGGTGCATTCCTTTGTAAGCTCTCACATGGAAGGAACACAAGAGTATTCAGAGACTCAACCATTTTTAAATCCTCCTTCCTTTGATTTTCTATCTTATGTCCCTTAAAAAAACTTTCATAGAAGTAGTCAAGCAAAACCTCAAAATTATGATGAAACCTTAATAGCTTGACCTGTTCTATTTAAGTTGAAATCCCCCTAAAAAACAAATTGCCTCCAAACATGAGCAACGTGGAGTTGATAAGGTCAAGAAATTAAATATCTTCGCATGATAAGAGTCCTTTTACAAGCAGAGCACACACTTACAAATCTTAAAATATGGACTTAAAAGACATCTAATCAACCCCAACCTTTGAAGGCTTTTTTTAACATCCCTTTATCTCTGTTTTGAGAAAACTATTTGATGTAACCTATTTTAGACCACTTGGAGAAAATAGGTTAACAGTTATAAGAGCTTGATTTATACCACGTTTGGCCAAAAAATTGCTATTGAATTCAAATCTCTCCTACAATGCTAAAAGTTTTGAGTTGATAAAAATTCAATCTAATCTCCAAAGCTTTTTTAACATAAAATTTTAATTTCCAATTCTTACTAGTACTTTTTGATACTGCTTATTGCCACCATAGAATCACCTTCTACCATCAATTTTTTCATATCTAGGGAAGCTATTACCACAAAGCCTACTATTGACACTTCCTGCTTTTACTCACTATGTGTTTTTGTTCCTAATAAAGGGAACCTCCATAGACTAAGTTACCATCTATTTTTTTGATTGGAATGCATGACAAATAATGATCCAACTTTCTTAAGAAATTGATATGTCACTATATGTTGTTTTATAGGAGCTTCTTCTAAACCATGTTTGGACAAAAATATTGCTACTAAATTCAAATCTCACCTACAATGCTCAATCTTTTGAGTTGATAAAAATTTAATCCATTATCCAAAGCTTCTTCAAAATAACATTTTAATTTCCAATTCTTAATAATACTTATTTTAAGGCTTATTACCACTATAGACCACCTATTACCATAAATTTTTACATATCTTGGGAAGTTTCTGTCACCTAGCCTACCATTGACACTTCCCACTTTGAGTCATGTTATGTGCTTTTATCCTTAAAAAATAGAATCTCCATGAACAAAATTACCATCTACATTTCTAATTGCAAAGCCTCACCCTATGTTTCTTCGGTTTCCTCTAGAAGCACCATTAAAGTTTATAAAATTTATAAAATTCTCAAAAGGGGACCCACTATTTCTTCTCTTTGGGCTTCGCCTTCAATATTTCATTTTAGTTTCCCCTTAACCATTGAAAATGTATACATATAAAATAATTAGTACATCATAACTAAAATATCTAAATATCAAAATAATTGAGCCTAAAGTTTATCAATGCAAGAGTGAATCACGTTCCTAAGGACTAAGAAAGGTGTGTTTTATTTGATCTCAACTATAAATAAGTTTAAAACAATATTTATCTTTATGTTTTAAAAATATTGAATAGTTAGTTAATTAGTCGCTAACAATGTACCTAAGGACATTCTTAATGTATATTCTCTTGATGTCTTTGGATATATGCTATAAAAAATATATGTTGTGATAAATATGTTCTTCCTCTTTATAGAAGTGTAATTTTGGATTTATACCTTTCTCAAAAAATGCTAAATGAGTTATGTTGCACTCCTCCCCTCTTTGTTTAGACAAAGACTTATACATGTAAATCTCCTCCATCTAACATTAGACATGCATGGGATACCTTTAGTTAAGGTAGAAACTATATTTTCCATATATTATTCATCTACTCAATCCATAAATTAAATTTTTTAGTAATAATAAATTGTAAGAGTTGGCTATGGAGATAGCCACCAAGATCTAGAGGCCAAATATAAAGCATAAAGAGAGAAGATCAATATGACAAGAATAAACTGCATTCCTATCAATAATGTAAAATAAAACTCATTATACAATGTATGGGAGACCCTTGGTTATATAGCCAAGGTGAGACATAGGATTAGATAGGATCATGAAAAGTGCCTTAATCCTATGTCATGTGACAACTAACTCATCAGATATTAAATGACCTAGGAAAAAGTATTAAATGAAATGATAAGATCACATTACACCTAAGACTCCTAGAAAGATTCCTAGGACCTAAGTAAGTTTAACATGTGAATATGACCTACTAAGTGAATTATTTAGGTAGGAAACCTTATTCAAACCAACATAAATGAAAAAATTATTCTAGAATTAGACCAACAAGAGATGAGTGAAGATTATCACATTTGACAAGTTAGGTTGATCCTAAATTTTATTTGTGTTGCTTGACTCTTAAGGTCTAATTTATCAATTTGTTTGGAGAAAGAAAAAAATCTCTCTATATCATACACACACATGGTTTTGATTTTGATCAGGAAAATAGGTTTTGAAGGGGTCTTGAAACCCTGTAAAAAAGGAGCAAGTTGCTAATTAAAGAAAAGCATTGAAACCCAACAACCCCCAAGCAAAAAACCAACCATCAGCTAAACCAACAACAAACAATCAACAAGCATGAGACCAAAAACATAGAAAAAAAGAGAGAAAACTACTACTACAAATTCTTAAGGATTCTCACAGCCTCCACATCATTGGCAATAAATTTTTCATGCATCTTAACCACATCGTTTAGATCTTTGGTAGAAACCATTCCACCTTTCTTCATTTTACTCCTAGTCTAAATGTAAGGACCATCCTCCTTACTAGTCTCAACATTACTCAATAAGGCCACATCTCTAAGACCAACATCTCCTTCCCATCGAGCAACAACTTACCAGTCCATTGTCTGGCTTCTTTTTCATTTAGCATTGTCAATCCCTTCACACTATTCTTCATTGACGCATGACTCACAGTAACCAGGTTAGAAACATCTTCAAGAATCTTTATAAAATTTTGTTCAAGAGCTACCAATCTGGATTCATGATCAATTTTTAACTTTTCAACATCAACCACAAATCTGTTGAGGATAACATGCATAACTTTGACCTTTTTGACAACTAATAATTTGAAATTTTTACTATATGTAAGAAATACATTAAATCAGGTAACAAAATCAATCTTCATATGAAGTTTCTTAAATTCATTTAGAAGCCACTTAAGTAGCAAGAAAATATTACCAATCCCCTCTCTTGCTAGGTGAACATCATCATTACCATCCATCAACTCGAGAGCTTTAGAAACAAAATGAAACTTCCCATCCTGGGTGACCATCTTCTCTTTACTAGCATCCAAAGACTCATCTTCTAGATTAATCACCTTGTCAGGATTGATATCTTTGTTGTATTTCCTTTGCACTGACTCCTTAAGAACGTGCTCCAAGCCTCCCAATGGATCCTCCACAACCTTGCCAACCTTTTCCTTCCCTTTACTCGAAACAGGGGAACTCTTCCCCACCTTCCTCATTCCATTGTCCCCTAAATAAATTCTTCTTTTAACACCAATTGGAGGAGGAGAGTTTTCCTTTTTCATAGTCACTTTTTTCTTTTTCGAAGAGACTTTACCTTCCCCTTCTCACTCCAAATCAGTAATTTTAACACCAATTGAAGGAGGAGACTCTGCCTTCTTCATACTAGATTTTTATTTTTAGAAGAGTCTTTACCTTGCCCTTCCCAATCCAAATTAGTATAAGAGCCCTCCGACCAAGAAGATGATTCCTCTTTCTTGGTCCTTTTAGCAAGATCATCTTGGGGGTACTCAAAGGAGTTAGACCCAATATTCTCCCATTCATCACTCTCTGAATCAACCTCTATGTCAAGATCAGAGAGGCTATCCTTGACCTTATGTCCTTTATGTAATTTAGAAGTCTCAATTACGTAATTGGCCTTGATATGCTCAACAATCAGGAGCATTAAACCCTCATGGAAATAGGGGTTGCTTGAATTCTTGTAGTAGTCCAGAATACCATTATTTAGAGATAACAACAGATAATAAGGGAAAGAAACAACCCTATTATGTTTAAAATGACTTAGGAGCATAAAATGGTATCCATAAATCATAAAAAACCTACCATCCAACGTAAATTACCTCATCATATCCATAGGCACCAACCTCCAAATGGGTTTCAATGGTAATCTATCGTAATCTTTTCCTCCCATCTTCTTAAACTTCAACCTCTCATTGCCTTTCAGGAATTTTACAACAACAAATTTTGTGGTTGACCTTTCCCTATATAACTTTGTACCTTTTATGGAAAGACCAAACACCTCCATGATCAAATCCTTAGTAATGTTGATTTCCACTCTAAAGATTCACAAAACCCTATTCTTCCAACCATTAATGAACTCCTGTGACACTTGGGAATCAAAGCCATGGAGTTTCAACATATAAGGTGTCATGCCTCCCCTCTCTAGAATCTACCAAACTAAGCCGCTCACATTTGTTTTATCATAGGTTATAGGATCGGTTCTACATTTATCACCACCCATTCTGAATTTCCCACAAGAAATCCGAGTTACTTCCCTAGAAAGAAAATCCGTTAGAAAAAAATGAAAGCAGTAAAGCATAAGGAGATACAAAATACCCACAAAGCGTGTAACCCTAATAGCCTCAATATTGGTTGACATCATTGAACTAAGCCTCCGGTGATTTCCCATATCTCTGCCATCGAAATCTAGGTGAATAGGGAAACACATATGTCTTTTCAAAATAAATATGCAATTATTTCTAGGAACCCCTCCAGCCATCATTTGAAACATGTGAATTTTTTTCATCATTTACAATGGTTTGATCAATGGGTAGGACATCGTTAGAGTCCCAATGTCTAGGAACAACCACCCCCATACTAGCAAAGTAATCATCTAAATTATTAGCCTTTCTAAAGACATGAGAAACATAGAAATCTTCAAAGGTATCCAAGATAGCTATGGAATCCCCAATTAAATGTTCTATAGTCCAAGAGGGAGGGCTAGCTCTCTTTAAACAATTAATTACATTCAAGGAGTCCTCTTCCAACCAAAGTATTCTGATCCCCTTCTCTTGTGCTAAATCCATGGTAGGTAGTTGAAGCTTCTGCATAGTGGTTTTTCTGGGTTCCCAAAGGACACACATGGTTTTGTTATTTTTTTTTTAAAGTGGCAAGCCACTAAACATTTTGTTGATATATAGATTTGAATACATAACAAAATCCTGCGATGCAGGGCTTGAACCATAGGAATTACAAATTGAAAACCTGCCAATATAAGTGAGATTGGGAAGAGAAGAGATAATCAAAATAATATTACAAATGATTCATTCAAAGAAGGTCACATCAAATCCTTGTAGATAGAATCCCATCTGTGGCTGGAGAAGAAGAAGATTTTATAATGTCTTGAAAGTGTTCAACCGCTAAAGAAGAAACCATTCATAAGTAGAATGATGCATTGCATATACTTAAATTTAAAAGGGTCTAGGTGAACTCCTCATACCCATTCGAAGAGAGGTGGCAAGGATTCAAAACCCTTAGCAATAAGCTAAATTATTACCTCGTAAAATGTAGAAAAGCTACATCAATTGAAAGAGCTCGGAGATAGCAACAATACGAGGGCGTGAAGAAGGAGAAGATTTAATATTGCATATGCCACGATCACAAAAGGGAAAAGAAACTATTCCATTTACCGGGTCAAAGAGAGGTGGTAGGTCTCAAAAACCCTCAGCCAAAAAAACAAAATTTACACCCCACTTTTTGTAGAAGATGCCACATCAGCTAGAGGAGCAAAGTAAGGAGTAGAGTGTGGCTCAACAAGAGCATTCCAATTAAAAATATACAACATCGTATAATTTTTCACCATATCGGAGATCGAATTTCCCAAACAAGCCCAAATACATGGGCGTTGTAAGAACTTGAAGCAATTGCCCAACAAACCATGAGCCTAATATTTTTATATTGGGGAAAACAGTTTTGAAGGGATTGAACCCTTTACAACCAAAAAGCCAAACTGCTTAAAACAGCCAAAAAGACCAGACTGCAGAAAAGACAGCCTGCAGTCAACAAAAAACCAGCTCCCAAACAAGCACCATTAGGTTTTACAATTCGAGTTTCGCTTGTTGGAGCGAAGAGTCATATCGAAAGAAGGCCCAGAGGGTTTAGATTTTTTTCCAGTAACAGTAGTCCAGCCTTCTTCAACTTGTGCCCTTAGCCTGCCAAGCCAGCCCAACAATTTCCTGAGGATGAAAATCCGCAGCCCTAGAGGTAACATCAAAGTTCGCCTGAACAGGTGTGGAAATGACCGGAGAGCCACCAGAGATGGGAAACGAAGTACCATCAGTAGAGGCAGAAACCGGTCTTATCGTTTGCTCAATATGATTTATCATGGTAGCTCCCCCAGCGGAGGAAGGAGAAACCCCAGCAGTCGAAACCCTGTGAATCAGAAGCCCCAGCAGCTTGTGAATCAGCAACCACCACCTCAGAGAAGCTCCTTGGCTGATCAGATTTCTTCTCAACCGTGTAATGTTGTAGAGAAGCGCCATTCCACCAAGTAGTTGTCTTTGTCTTCTTCTCGAATCCACATTGCGCAGCAGCATGTCCTGTTTTGAAGCATCTTCTACAGCGGAAAGGGACCCCCTCATAATCCAACGATTGGATCCAAGACCCCCTAGAAGATTTTAAGAGAACCTCAGCAGGCAGTCCTTTTGAAACATCAATTTCAACAAGTATTCGGGCAAAGGTAGAGTGATAAAGATCAGAAGATTCATTGTCCACAAGTAAGAAATCACCTAGGGCATCCCCAACCTCCTCCAGGAGAGAGAAATTCCAAAGGTGAAGAGGGAGATTAGGCAAACGGACCCAAATCGGGATTTTATTGAAGGTTTCAGAAGCTGGGTTAAAGTTGGAGTGCCAAGGTTTAATAAACCATGAGCCTAACGTTATTAATTTCTAAGGACCTAACTTTTATGCTCAACCCTAACTACCAATTTTTATGACTATTATGCATTCAAATTTACCATTAAAATATTAAGGTATGCTTTATACACACACCCACATATAACCACTCATTCATGGGGTTCTTGGTGTTCAAATTACTCAAGTGGAAAGATCCAAAATTAAGTGGATACCCCTTCCTCAAGGATATAAACTTAAATTGGATAGCATATGGGAATCCAAGTTTTCTAGGATTCTAGCTTTTCATTCATAGTTGAAAGGGAAGGTTGAGGTTATAGCTTCTAGGAAATTAAAACTAGGGATTGATAATGAAGTGGAAACCCAAGCCCTAGTTTTGGGCCTTACAATAGTTTCTTATATGGTTTGTCACAAATTATAACTATGGGTGATTCAATGATATTGACTAATGCAATCAAAAGGAATTTGGTGCCGAACTATGGATTGGATAATATATTACAAGAGGATTAGGGATTCCTTGATTCCTTCATCAACTCTAAATGCTAGCACAATTATTGGGAGGTGAATATGGTCATGGAATATTTGTTCAACCTTGTAATTGACAAACCTAAAAGATTCCATTTCTTTTAAGTTCCTTGAAGAGTGAAATGATAAAAAATGATCAAACTTTAGGAAGGTGAGCAGATTGCACATTGCCTTCTCCCTTGTGTAAATCAGAATAACGCTATTCATAGATGCACACAATTCAATGGGTTCATATTTACTTTGTCTCATAACATGACTCATAAACTAATTATTTTCACTCTATTGGGTTGCAATTAATCCCTCATGATTTATATGTGGGGACACCCTTCATAGTGACAACCATAGGTCATTTAGCTCTTGTCATCTTTGCATCATGGGGATTCTTGGCTCTTTTCTAAGCTAAGAATTTTCTTACCCACCTGTAGCTTTTTCTACTCATGGCTATGGAGGAAGTAAATCTACACTCCAAGAAAAGGGAGCTGATAGCTTTCTTTGGTTAAATTTCCAAAATTTAACTGCACAATGTCTTTAGTCTTAACTCAAATATAACATTTTTTTGGCCATTTTGGTGGTGCTTGATGCATATTTCATGAATGATAATGACTTGGACATAGTAAATTATGATTTTTCTACAAAACTCATCTTGAAACTCCAATTATTTTAAGTAATCATTTTATGGATAGCTTTGTAGCCTTGTAGCCTTGTTCCACATCAAACCTAGGTACATTCTTGGTATCTATTTATAAATAAAAAAGTATTTTTAAAGGATTTATAATAGAAAGATATCATATAGCTACTAAAGAAATATATATATATATATATTGTAGATAAGTACTGTCATGGGGACAACTCCCATAAAATACTAATCCAAAAAGAGATTAAAAGCATGCCCTGACAATAGGGGTGCAACACAAGATGACCCCAAATGGGCATTCCAAACCAAAAGCATACATGATCAACATTAAATATTTTTCTTTGCAGAGCTTAATGTAATTCAAATAGATGGAAGAGGTTTTTTTTGTCTAACTTCAGTCCAACCTTGTTCTGTCTCAGAGGTAGAGTTAGGATCAATACACTCACTCCCATTCTTCACATCATCGTTGCAAGTGGATGTAGGAGGAAATGTAGAAACCTCAACCTTGTTGAGGAGGCTTGAATGTGTGATCTCTGGAGAAGACAAGGAGACTTTGGCCATGCTAGCATAAGAGCCTTTAACTTGTGAAACAGTCACAGGAGGGGAAGATGAAGTGTTGGCATCTGCCAGTGATAGGGGAGGATCTGCGGTGCCAACAACTATCAAGTTAGGGGATAGGAGAGGAATCAAGTTCTAAGAAGTGGGAGAGGGAGGAGTTGCAATCTTTGTAGGAGGAGAAATAGCATAGTGGAGTGGATTAGCCCCTTCCCACCATGAGGGTTTGTGAATAGAAGCATTATTGGCTTGCACCCCACCATGCCTTTACCTACACTAAGCAGTACCATGGTTTGTGGCAATGAAAAATCTGCATCTGAATGTAATCTTTTCACAGTCTATTGGCTGGCACCATCGTCTCTTACCTACTTTGAGATAAATTTACGTCGAAAGACCTTTTGAGACATCCATCTAAACACATAAGCGAGCAAACGTCCAATTTTCATAGTTGATTGTCTCCTATGAGATGATGTGATATTTCCCTAATACTTTGCGAATCGCCTTCAGACAACCAATTTCCCATAATTGTAATAGGAGGTAGGGTGAATGGACCCACATATATGCTATTGAAAAAGTCTCTATGCGTGGATCAAATGAGGGGAACCGAGGCTTCATGCATAAAAAATTACCATGGAAAAACCAGAGGCCAATCTTGAGCACCATTTCTTTGTCATCCTCATATTCAAATTCTAAGATAAAGAACACCTTCGCGCATGGGTATATACTGATTTCATCTTCCAGATAATCTTTCCAATTCTCATCAATCCATGAATGTAGATCACAAAGTTTAGGCAAAACCTTCGTAAAATGGAAAATTAGAGCACGTTCCACCAAATTTTTTTCTCTATTGCAGGCCAATTCATCAAGGAAAATCTCTTGAGCAGAGGCCGAATGTCGAACAACAAAGGGTGGGCAAACAAAAGCATTGCTGTAAGACAAAGGGGTATTGAGTTTAAGCGTGGAAGGGGACACACTAGATACCAACGATTTGCTTCGCTGAGGAAAGGGGCACTCAACTAGGGCATCCACAAAACTCTTCTTTGAGCCACCCCCAAACGAAATGCCAAAACCCCTTTTCAAAGAACCAAACGCCGTAGAGAGAAGTCATCAATCTCATACCACCATCATCCAGATGCTGACCAACATCCACTAAGCGTCGTGAGTCTAGAAGAGCATCAGATCGATGAGGGAAGCCATTCTTTGCTCGCAAGTGCATAGGCGCAACCAGAGGAGCCACAGAGTCCACATTCGGGCGAGCAAAAGATGGTGACACACCCATAGATCCACCCAAGCTATGGCCTGTCACAGATGAAACCACACATTGATCTAGTTCGGAGCTCGTAGAGGATGCAAAGGTTGCAAGAGTCGCGGGAATTTTCAGAGCAGAGATCGCCATATATTTTAATTTAATTTCAAGTTATTTTAGCTACTAAAGAAATATTAATAACATGGTAATTTTTTTTTTTTTGAATTTTATATTTATAAATAATAAATATTTAATTTCACATAAAAATAGAAACTCTAATTAAAATTTTATTTTTTAAAAATTATTTACCATTATTTATACCAATCTTTCTATCATAATTATTTTTTAAAATATTAAATTTACTATTAAAAAAATTAAATCACCACTTTGAACAATGATAAGAATATTTAAGAAAATATTTAAATATTTCATTCTTTCCCCACACTTAAATTGTAATAGACACATATAAATATAGTAAACACCTTAAAAATAATATTTCTTGATATATTTTATATAGATTTTTTTAAAAGTACATATACTTGTTCTATATCTTTAAAAAAAACTTAAATGTATCTATTAAAAGCTACAAAATATAATCTTCAAATAATTATCCATCCTCAATAATAAATTTAATATCCATTTTAAATAACAAATTCTATATAAATATCCTATATGTCTAACATAAGTATTTTTATGTATATTAGTTATATTTTATTAAAAAATATTTATAATCATTTGCTGGTCAAATTCAAGCCCCATTTATAATGCTGTGCGACTTTTGTCTTTCATAAATCAATTTGGGCTGTCATGATTTCTTTTTGTTAATTAAACAATCAAGTTTCTCCATCAATATAAATTCTTTTAAGTTATGATCACCTTGTGCAATTACGTGTAAACTTCTCAAATAATTCCCTTATAAAGTATTCATCAAACCTGGAGCTTCGTAATCAAAATCCTTTAGTATCTTTGAAAAGTTTCAATTTTTAATTTACTTATAGTTATATACAATAATAATAATAACGACAAAAACTTTAGTGAAAATGCCACTGTCTTATCCTTACATGCTTGGCAATCGCTCCAACGCACAGGTGGCATACAAGTGAAGACCAATAAATTAAAAAAATACTAAACTATCGAAAAAGACAAAAAAAAAATGGGTTGCTAATTGAATGTATAGAAGTTAGTTGTTTTTATTGTAAATATTTGAAAATTAGTTTAATTAGTAATTTAAATTGGAGTTGGAAATTTTGTTGTTGTAGAGATAGTTTATTTATAGAATCTATGGTGGTAACATGTATTTTGAAGCAAAGTTAGTTTGTGATAGCATAACATTTATTTTTAGTTTAAAAGAGGAATTAAGTTATTCTATTTTAGGGGTTGTAAGTAATGAGATGCAAAAAATAATAAATGGGATACAAGTATATCTATATGCATAGTGTTAAGCTTTCTCATTGTGATATGGTTAGTGTTTGTATTTGAGCACCAGTAAAAGATGGTTAGATTGCGAATGAATGAGAGCAACATTGTAGGAGGTAGTTGTCTTGCCATTGTTAGTAGTGACCTAAAAGGACATGCTTTGTCTAATAAAGTAGTTGCAAGCTTTGCTAAGTTTGCCCCCAATTCTATGAGAGTGGTAGCTACCAATTTAGAGCCCTTGATGGACATTGCATGTATATCCACTACTTTGGCCATATGGTGATAATCATCAAATTGAAGTAGGAATTCCCATTGATGATGAACTTGATTCCATCTTTTATGTGGTAGGGCACCCTTGAAAAAACAAATTATGTAAGAAAATTGAACACTTAATGTAAGAAGCGCAATCTCTTAAATCAATTCACTTAGCCTACTCAAATTTGCCTTAATGCTAGATCAATCAAATGGAATTGTGAATAATCATGTTACAAATTCTTCAAATATTTTCTGTAACATAAAAGCCTTTGTATGCTAAACCATCTTATGGGAATGCATATTACTAAAATTTTTAACTATAAATAAATCGATTTCACATTGCCATAAAAATGTAGGGAATAATGCATCGAATTTTCCATAACCTAATAATCTAGGTACTATCATTGAATTTTTAATAGCTAAACAATTTAAAGGTATAGTTGAAAGCATGGAATTGGTATTGATGTAACATACATTTTTGAAATGCAATAAGTAAAATCTATATTATAGAAGAAGTTCAACAAATTCTTAAAATTTTAATAGCATGATAATTTAGATAAAAAGTGCTAAATTTTCAAACACTATACAATTTATTGTAACTAATTGTGAGATTTAACAAGTGGCTAGAATTTGAGTTTTAGACTTCAAGGGTTTGAATTTAACTCTGTAGGTATTGCAATTTCAATCAATGTTTGAGTTATAGATTTGATGCTAAAAATATTTTTTGTTGTGATATTTTTCCAAGAGTAGCATGAATGACCCAATGGGAACAAAATTGATGACAATTGGAGAAATCACTATTGGATTGGTGGTTTTTCTTTGCATTTTATAGGGGCAACTCTTTTGTAAGATGGAAATTTGGGTTTTTTAGGGGTGTGCTTCTAACCATAAACTAGGAAAAGAAAACACAAAACAAGTAAAATAAAAAGAGAAAACCCTCCAAGATAAGGTGTTAAAATGGGGCCAATAAACTAGTTTTTTCCCATAAAAAAATAACAAAAAGTCTCAAAAAAGGAGAGGAATCAAACACAAAGATTCATTCCCTAGGAAAGATTATTTGAAGGAAAATAATGCAACTTGTGTTATAATGATGGAATTCCATCTAACATAAGAAAGATGCATTCACATAGGATTTCATGACTCATAGATTAATAAATAAATTATTATTTTTATCTCAATTGAATGAGATAAACAAATATATTAAATGAAAACATTTGCATTCTTCACATGATGAAAACTATTCAAAAGAATGGTTGTAAATTTAACATAAGAAAATTTTACAGTATAAAGAGACAATACACTAGCTCATGGACTAGCCAGCTCATTATTTATTCAATTCAAAATGAAGAGACCAAATACTCTTTTTGCTCTTGTACAATATAAGAAAATTAAAGTCTGTAGAAAATCTTCTTTCATTACAATCCAGCCTTGATTGTATAGACTTCTCCATTTGCAACTAATTCTTTAAACCATCTTTTTAATTTATGACTTAATGACATTTTAAAAGATCATTATTTTATTTTACATTCTAAAAAAAAATCACTATTAAAATGACTTTAAATTTATAATAAAAAAAATAAAAAATAAGAAAATAAGAACAAGGTCCTTAAGTTATTGATTTGAAAACTATTCTTTAACAACTTTAAACTTGATTGATTTGAAAACTATTCCTTGACAACTTCAAACTTGGATGACTATGATTTTTCATATGCCAGTTTGTCCTCGAAATGTCAAGCAATCAATCCAAAGCCTGGAGAAATTGGTGCTGAACAGGGCTTAAATTTGATGGTCGACCTTTCCTTTCAACAATTTTTTTAATGACGGATATCTATTCAAAGGTGCCCTTAAAACATTATGATATACCTTAGTGTAAGTAAAATTATATATAAATCAAATATATATCATTATAATTCTACATAAATTTTGACAGTCTATCCAAAATCTCTCCTTTCATTTGATACAATCTTCTTAAAATTTTGATTGTATTTTACGGCAAAAATCTCTAAATATCGGGTCATATATGGCCATCAAGTTTAAGCCCCCGGTGCTGAACAATGATAGCTTACGAGTTGGGAAAGTTTTTATTTCTTTCATCCCTCTCGAGAAATGTTAAAACATCTTTACAATAGTTAGGGTAGATGATATTGACCCCAACTTCTACATCATATGATACAAGATTTATTAATAAGAAGCTATCTTGGACAAGTACAAAGTTTACACTGTACTATGCTTTCCTTTTTTATTGTCCACATAAATCTGGACTACTACAAGGTATTGGGAAAAGTCTATTTGTGCTCACTTGGAATTGCAAAACAAATCTTTCCTTTGAAAAGTAGACGTTTCTTTAGGATAACTGCTAAAAGAGAGTATTTTTTTCCCTTGTGGCACGAAGTTGACATCTAGGTACTAACATTTGTTGCTGGTAAGTATAGCTATCCATGCACTCATTCACAATAGTTTTAGTCTCCAATAGACTGAGATAAGTATTACTACTAATAAAACTTGAATTAGACTCTTTTAACATACACTATCGTCTTTCTTAGATACTTATATTTTACTTGTTTCTATAAGATGCTTTTGTTTTACCTCTTCTTCAAAATTTCTTTGTAATTCCAATGTTTTCTCTAGCTTTTTATACAAATCTGCTTTATGCATATCCTACAATCATGAAATAGTAAATACTCGTAGCCCTTACATATCTGACTGAATTCCTCTATCCATTCTGCTTTATAACTGCCAAATGCATTTGTTTGAAAGTCTTTAAACATAAATATTTTGTGCGTACCCTATAATTTGGATATCTGGCAAAATTTATCTGTTCTTTATGCCTAAATCTACTCCAAAGCTCCCATCTTTGCCCAGCATGGAAGGATTGTTGCATTTGAAAGTTTCTTAAGCCTTTTAAATAATCCATTCAGTGAATCCTGCAATCAAAGACATTTCTTTGAGGCACTTCTCAACTAGTTGATGATTAAACATCTTACATCTGACAAAGTCCCTCTATGTTTTATGCTTCGATGGATTCCCAAACATTCCAAAGCTCCCATTCCTGAACAGACCATGTCTTCTAGTCTTCGCTCACCATTTTAGGGAAAACAAACAAAAATTTATCATTCCATTATGAAGCAGAGGTATAAAGAATTTGTGAACCCTAAAAAAGGCCAACAAAGTGCATTTTGGCCATTTAGAGGTTTGACAAACCCATTAAAAAATATGACAAAGAATGCATTTCAACCTTTCAATCATTTCATGAAATTTTAGGTCGACATCTTAGATGGTTGTCACAACCAACTTTTCAGTTGCCTGAGCCTTCTAAAAACTCTCTTCTAGAAACTTGTATAGCCTTTACTATATTTTGATGAATCTCATAACATTTCAGACATTCATTTGATATTGGTAGAGATGAATTAAAAATATTCTTGTGAAATCAATCAAAACTTTTTGGAAGTATAACCACCATAAAATAACTCTTGAGAATGCTTTGAAGCTCTATAAAGAAATTATGCTTATGAAGCTATTCCAAGACCTAATCAATCACATGTTTATCTTCGCATAGATTCCTAAGTGTAAACACTGAAAAATGTCCCGAATCATATCATACACTTGAATAAGGTATGTACTAATATTGTTTCTTCTTGAAACCCATCATTTTTTCGCTTAATTGATTAAATTAGTATAATTATTTTAATTAATTGCATCATTTGCATCTATTAACCTAATTCATTTAATCGGGTTAATTCTCCCCTTTCACGCTAACATTTCATCTCATTAAATTAAATAAATCAAACTATTTAATTTAATTCCCTAAATCTTCTTATTTAATTAAATAACCCTAAGTTATTTAATTAAATGTCATTTCACCTTTCCTCCTTTCATTAATTAATTTAATTTAGTGAATATCACTTTATTCTTCTAAATCCCCTAATTGCGTGATTGAACCCTTGTTTTATTAGCAATTATCTAATTACTCTAATTCCTCCCACTTGCAAGGGAATATTCCAAGGGAATACTCCTCCTTTGCACATTCCTCCAAAAGGGGAATATTCCTTCCCCTTTTGCACAATTAAACTTTGTTTAAATTTGCAAAATATCTTTTTCTTCACCCATGAGAATATTCTCTCTCCTCCAATCATTTTTAAAAAGGGAATATTCTCACTTAACTTCATATGCAAGTTAACTTGTGACTTCTTGTGCAAGCTAACTTTTGACCTCTTATACAGGTCAAAAGTGTGCTTGTTTGGAAGGAATGAGAACCCTTGATTAAATCTCATCTTGTATTCTCACATTTTGATGATAATCCATGATCCATGCTTCCAATTTCCTCCATCCTCGACCGTTGATTAGCTTTTTCAAAATAATTCATTCATTTCTCATTTGCTTTCCTATAAATAGTTCACTATTTGGAGACAAATGAATTCATATTTTTCTGAGCACACTTATGCTGTTGAAATCACTCACACTCACACTCATTTGTAACTCACATTTAGCATATTTTAGTTTAAATTAGTTTCATAATAGCTCAACTTCCATTAATGGCTTCCATAATGCATCAATTTAACTAATTAGATAATTAGGGTTTGAATGTTTTTAGTTTAAATATCATTTAGAGTAGCTTAGCTATTTTATATTTGAATCATTTTAGCATAAATCATTTAGATTAGCTTTGCATCATACTCATCTTAGCATAAATCATGGTTTCAATCATATTTCACAATTGTTTTATTGATTCTCTTCAATAGAATCGATTGAAACAAGCTCATTGATCACGAGATTGGGAAAGGGTCACCATTCGACATCAATGCGACACCACACCCAAAATGGGATAAGTTTCAAATGGGTTAGAATAGAAATTTTAAATGTTTTCGTAACTTAGAATGCTTTGCTTTAATGAATAT
>VDFB02345507.1:0-14811 GCA_007258455.2 Sequoia sempervirens
CAATCTAACAACCTCCTTAATAAATTTTCTTGCTATGGTTTGGGCATTGTCCTTAACATTACTAGGTATAAAATGTGCCACCTTCGTCAACCAATCAACCACCATGAGTATACTATCATGTCTAAGATGAGTTTTTGGAAAACCCACCATGAAGTCCATTGAAATTACTAACCATTTATGTTGTCATACCTCATGTGGATATAACACCCCTATAGGATGGCAATGCTCTACTTTAACTCTCTGTAATTCTAAGCGCTTGGCAACAAAATTTGTCACATCCTTTTTCATTCCTGGCCAAAAGTAGATAGATCTAAGATTCACATACATCTTGGTCACACTTGGATGACCCTGATATGGTGCATTATGAATTTCTCACAAGATTCTTTTTCTCAATCCTCCTCCATCAGGTACCACAATTCGACCTTAGTATCTAAGGATACCATCTTTTCCCATAGAGTATTTTGTAGGGTTCATTGATTGTTCCCTGTCTAACCTTATTTGCTGGCAAAGGGGATCCATTCTTTGCATCTGCTTGAGGGTATCTAATAGGTTAATTTTTACTTATGTAATAGCTGCCAAACCAGCCCTATGACTCAGGGCATTGGCTACATGATTTTCCTTTCCCTTAACATAACATATGTCAAAATCATAACTGCTTAGGAACTCGAGCAATCTTCTTTGGCTAGCATTAAGGTCAAGCTGGGTGAATAAATACTCAAGTCCCCTATGGTCTGTATTTAACTTGAATGGTCTCCCTACTAGGTAGTGCCCACAAATTTTTAAAGTATGGACAATTGCAACCAATTCCAAATCATCAACTTAGGATAGTTGAGTTCATGATCTTTTAGCTTGCAAGACTCATAGGAAATTACTCGATCATCCTGCATCAAAATTCCTCCTAGACCCTCCAATGAGGCATCAGTCCATACTACAAAATATTTTTCAAGACCAGGTTCTTGCAAAATAGGAGTTGTGGTTAAGGCTCTATTTAACTACCAAAAATCCATTTCACATTTTTCTGACCATTCAAACCTTTTTCCTTTCCGTTGCAATGAGGTTATGGGGTTAGCAACCTTGGAGAAGTCCTTTACAAACCTTCTATAATACCTTGCTAGTCCCATGAAACTCATTACTTTTGACACATTTTTAGGTGAGGGGCATTCCAAAATGGCTTGAATTTTGGATGGATCAACAAAAATCCATTATAAGGATAGGATGTACCCCAAGTATTGTATTTTGGGTTGAAAAAAGGAGCATTTTCTCAACTTTCCATAAGGCTTATGTTCTTGAAGCCTACGTAATTCTCAAATCTTCCTCATATTCCATTGTATTCTTAGAGTAAATTAGGATGTCATGAAGAAATACCAACACAAAATTATCTAGAAAGTCATGGAATACATGATTCATAAGACTAATAAATGTTGAAGGAGCATTGGTTAAGCCAAAAGGTACCACTAGAAACTCGTAGTGACCATACCTAGTTCTAAATGTTGTCTTGGGAATATCTTCCCCCCTGATTCTCAACTAATGGTATCTAGATCTTAGGTCAATCTTAGAGAAGATGGTAGCTCCCTTCATTTGATCAAAGAGGTCATCAATTCAAGGAAGAGGATATCTATTTTTGATGGTTACCTTGTTGAGCATCCTGTAATCTATATACAGGCGTAGCATCCGATCTTTCTTTTTAATGAATAACATAGGAGCTCCCCATGGAGACACACTGGGTTAGATCAAACCTTTATCCATTAGTTCCTATAATCGTGGTTTGACTTCTTGCAATTCAGCTATATTCATTCGATAGGGAGCTCTAGAAATGGGCTCTGCACCTAGAACCAATTCAATAGAGAAGTCAAATTGACGCTTAGGGAGCAATCCTAACAATTCTTTGGGAAATACATCTTGGAATTCCTAGAGTATTGGGTGGTTCGCAATACTTGGAACATGATCTTCACCACCTTCCTCTATCTTGATTAAGAGGAGTTTGCATCCTTTTTTCATAGATTTCTTGGCTTGCATTGTTGAGATTGTTAGGATCCTTATTAGCCTTAACACTCCTTGAAGCACCACTAGTTTCCCATGATCATCTCTACACTTAATTTGTTTGTGGTAGCATTCAAGAGTGGCCTTATGCTCCCTAAACCAATCTATCCCTAGTATCACATCATAGGATCCTAGCTAGGTAACCAATAAATTTACCTTGATACATTTACCTCCTACGCCGAGTTTGGTGTTCTTTAAACAAAAATCCACCCTTTGAGTCTTACCAAACCAAAACTCTACCTCCATCTCCTCTCAACTTAAGAATTTAAAGCTAACATTACATTTATTCAATACATTTGGAGATATAAAGCTATGAATTACTCCTAAATCAGCCAAGATAGTGATAGGTTGCCCATAAAAAGTACTTGGAAGCTCTATCAAAGAGGCTTGATTATCAACCTCCTACTTGTCCATAGCGGCATAGATCTTGGAATTCAACTCGGTGTTTTGAGTTGTCCTCTTGGGGAATTCTCTCCTATAATGGTTCCCTCCACATTCCCAAAATCCTCCTTGGTATTCTATCTCTTTCCTTCCTTGATCCTTGTGGGAGCTTGCAAGAGTCCCCAACTTTGATGGCTTCTACCACCTTTCCTCTTTATTCTTAGAGGGTGCTACCTTGGAATTCCAATTTTCTCCTTGGATCCTTTTCAATCTTCATGGGTTTTGTTCCACTCGTAGGCCCTTCTTATATTCCTTGTTGTTAGTATAGATAAAGGTGGAGGAATTTTATCTCCTTTCCTACTTACTCTTCCTCTTTTCTTCAGTGATGGTAGCTACCTCCACTGCCTGGCTTAGGTTCTTAGGTTGAGCAAGCTTAGTAGTGTACATCAAGCTTTTTTTATCCCAAGGATAAACTTATTCACTTTGTCTTCCTCCTCTATGAAGTAATGCACATATCGTAGCAGGCTCATAAATTTGGCTTTATACTCACTCACTGTCATGTTTCCTTGATGTAGTGGGTGAAAATCTGTCAATTTTTATCACAATGTCAAGCAGACAAATACTCCTTGCAAAATTTCCTCTCAAATTTTTCCTAGGTTAAATCCTTGAGGTCATACCCATTGATGGTTGAGAGATGGTCCTACCATAGAGATGCTTCTCCTTCTAGCTGATATATTGCCAATCTAGCCTTAATATTGGTACCCATGTTGATCAACCCAAAGTAATTATTCATACCAATAACCCAAGCCTCTACAACATCTCCACCAGCTATTTCCATCATATTTTGGTGGAAACATTTTCTTCAATTCTCAAATAAAGGGGTCCTTTCTTTCATACCCTTGCGGACCCATAGGTGATGGGTCACAAACTGGTATGTAAGAGTTGTTCCTATCGTCATAATTTGAGGGTTCTTCCTCCCTTCTTTGTTCTTCAATGAACAAACCAATGTTATGGTTTATCCCTTGTTCCCTTTATCTAGACAATTCCTCTATTTGCTGCTCCTGAGAAGCTATTTCGAAGAGCATTTAGTTCAACCTGACTAGTGGGGGGGTTGCATTCTTGTTAGCACATAAGATCTCGACTAGGCTGGGAATTGCTCCCCTCCTGAACATCCTCCTTATACTGGGTATGTTCAAGTTTTCTGGTTAAAATAAGGTGTCATTTTAGTCCTTTTAGATAGTTAATTTCCATCCCTTGAATTTGTTAAAGAAAATTTCATTTTGAAACTGTTGGAAATGCACATAAGAAATTTTGATCAACTATTAAATCATCATTCATACATAAGCAATCTTTCACATATCACATAGTAAGGGCATAAAACTCATATTAATTATATATTTGTATATGCATACATATTTATATATTTTTACATTGATATTTCCTTCTTGTACGCATAGTAGCATGATGTTATTTAGTTAATACGTTAGCCATCGTGATTACATAAGTACATAATTTCGTCCTTTGACTACATTGTTATATTCTTTTATGGGATCCTCCTCCTCTTGCGTTTCCTTTGTTACATTCACCTTTGAGTGTACTATTATCACCTAGATTTGCACCCTTGCAAAATGTAAAATTTGACAATCCAGTGTAACATGGGAACACCTCTAAAGCTGTGGGTCACTTGTAGACAAAGGTCAACCTCCGGAGAAGGCCGGCTTCCTTTGGTGTCACCTAAAACTACTGATTTTTTGAAGGAAAAGGGAGAGAGATAATGCATAAAAATGAAAATTAAAATCTAAGGTGATGCACCAAAATGACAGGAACAATGAGATACTCGAGCTACACTTGAATACTAGTGACAGCCATGAGACTGCACAACAAGATCCTGTAGATCACACATTCAAACAAGTTTGACATGCACATGCCTTCAAGAAGGAAAGGCAAATTTTCACAAACTAGAAGCTCATGTGTAGGATTAAGTAAACACAATTTGTAACCTACATGATACTACTTCTACAAAGAAAGGCACGACATGAAACAAAAGCTATAAGGAAAGATAATATTTCACTAAGTAGCTCAATGAATCAAAAAAGAATGCACAATACTTCACCAGAATCAGAAGGCAGAATGATGGACCATCAATAGTAACCAAGTTAGATTTTGTATATTATGTTCCAAATTGAGTTACAACATCCTGCTAGTCTGAGAGAGGACTGCAAAAAGGGTCACAGACTTCAGAAAAGCATACATCGGAACTCTTTTACAAAAAGGAAAAAATGCCTTATATATAGAAAAGATATCGGCCCCTTAAAGCTTACAAAAATATTGGTCCTAGAAAAATCTCCCATAGATCTTTTTATTGGATTAAATGTCGTACCCCTGCATGTCCTTACTGTGTGTGTTGGTGAAAGACTACTTCCTGGAGAAAACCCCTTAGATCTTTTGAAGCTACTGGGTGTATTTACTTCTGGTCCTTGTGTCCACCTATTGAATCCCCCTGTTGAGCGCCTTGAATGCTCTTAAGTCAAAAATAGATACACATTGGTTCTCATTTTGTTGATTCTCTTGGCACTGGTCAAGCTGCCAACGACTCACCTGTAGCTCTCCTTGATTGGCTAGGCACACTACATGCAGACTCCCCTCTGGTCAAAACTCGTTCAGTCCAAATCGCATCTCGGCGAGACACTAGAAGTGTCTCACCGATGCGATCATGTCCCTCTGCAGCTATTGGCACAACATGGAAACATCGATGAGAGTCTTTATCGAGCTTCAAAATTGATACTAATGTTGCCTTTGTGGTCGCCAAGACAACCAATTGTCAGTGAAACGATTTACCGAAGGGAAAACGTTACCCTGAGAACCCCCTTATCGTTTCAGCAAGAGCTTATTGATATACCCCGAATGCATTCCACTCCACTGAGCTCCAGATTTCCCTCAGCGAGACATTATCAAGTCGGGAAGACTTGATAGCGAGGCTCATTGTCTTGCCAATGTTCCTCCTTTCACTGAGACTACACCGTGTCGATAAGACATTACCGTGATGGTTGGGAGCTCCACCGATATCATTTATATCGGGGAGACCTCTTGCCGATCTCTCTTTTCCTCCTCGGGATCATTCTGCGTCGGCAAGACTTTTTGCATCACTAAGACTTCATTGATCGCCGAGACATCACGTAGACTTCCCCTTGCCTCACGTGTTACACCGAAGATCTCTCCCGTTCACCATGACTCCTTTCCATCGGCCAGACCTCACATTGATATGACTTCAATGGCGGGACCACTGGCCTTCTTCGGTGTGACCTTCATCCTTTGGCAAGACATTATGCCGAATACAATAACCTATGCTGAGCTCCATTTGTCAGCGAGACATCACGTAGACGGGGGGACCTTTCTCCGACTTGGAATGCTATACCGAAGGCCATCATAATCAGTGAGACTTATTAGGTCACTTAGACCTTCTCCCTTCATTTTGTCTTTCGGTGTGTTCCCTTTCCTGTCAGGGAGACATCTCCACTTCGGCATGACCTTACGCCGATATCAAATGTTCTCGGCGAAGTTTTTTGTGGTCGGCGAGACTCCTACCGAAGGAAAACATATCGAGGCCCCCTTTATTCTTTGGCAAGACATCCTCCGCTCGTCGAGACCTCTTTTCCTTCTAGCCCCTAGCTTTGCCGAGCTCTTTGTTTTGGGGAGACCCTTTGTAATCATCGAGATATCTCAGCGAGATCCCTTAATCATACCGAGGGCCTTCTTTCTTTTGTGTCGGGGAGACTTTCACCGAGCTCATTGTCGTCGCCAAAGCACCTCTAGGTCACCGAGACCTCTTAGCGAGCTCAAATTTCCACGCCGAAGACTTCAACATAAGGCACTGTCGGCGAGACATGTTAATTTCGCTGGGACTTCTCACTGAGCTCAAGGAATTACCCTAAAGGAATGTAGTCGATGTGACCTTTTTATGTCAGTAAGACTTCTTTCCAACAATCCTTCTTCTGGTGACGGCTTCCTCGATGGCTTTTAAACCAGTTGCTATTGGTGAGACATCAACTCTTTGATGAGACTTCACACCGAGCCGCTTTTTTATACCGAAGCTCGTGGTCACCATGAGTCTCACCAACTCATGATTGAATGGCCTATAGGCCAAAGATCCTGCGTGAAAAGACACCATACCGAACCCTTCCTGTCAAAGCGATAGGCTCTGCAACTTCGTTCGGCAAGACAGAAGCTGGGTCACAGCAACCTGTTTAAAATGAAAAGTAACAAAGCAACCAGTCATCCAAATAGTAAAGATGTCATGTCGACCTAGCTCTAATGGAGACTGACCCTGTAACTATTGAGGCATAATTCCAACAGAGCAGGCCTCTTAATTGAACCCTTGTGAAATGTCATTAGATGCATGAAATAACCCTCAATGGAGATATCCCATTTGGCCCTTATGAACATCTGCAATATAGATGCCTTACCTGATTGAGCCTGAGGGTGATAATTAGGTAACATTTATGGCGACCTTTGTTGGATGTTTGCCTACTAAACATGAAGACCAATAGTCTAGGCTTATCCATTGGGTATGGAGTCATTGGGAAAAATTCAGGAACAGACTTGGAATAGCTTTGTACATTGTAACTTGAGACACAAATCACTTGGAACTTATTGAACACAAGAAAACTGCAGAAGGGAAACTATTTAACTGTGCTGAAACAACACTTAGGGAATGTAGACTGCACCTAAACCTAACCTACACTAACCAATAATAAATTGGTCAAACAAACCCATTGACAGGTTGGGTAAAATAACTGCCCCTTCTAAAAAATTTACAATGTTTGCCATGTTGGAAAACAACTAAAGAGAAATGAAGCATGCATGACACTTTAATGGATGGCTGTAAGATCTCTTGCAAAACATATTCAAGTTTACTAACCCTTTCATATGAAATGTGAACATTCTCATTCTGAGGTGGGAAGGTAACTTGAGTGTGTTCCTCCATAGTTGTACCCTCATGCTTGGGTGTAAGCAAGGTATCAATATCTTTACTGGTCTCCATTTTGGCTAGATGCCTGATAGGGCAGCCTTTAGCAAGGGAAAAGCTTGCACTTTCCTTGTTGATCTTTTGCTCATGAGCTACCATTCTATCACCTTGTTGGCTGGGAAGCTCTAAGCTCTGTGACTGAATTGGTGAAAGAATAAAAACCTCTTCAATATGTTCATGCTTTCCTAAATCAACTCTTATTTCTTCATCAGAGAACAAAGAGATAGCTTCCTCCATCACATCTTTAATCAATTCATCAACCTCAGGCTCCTTTATAGACCAAAAAGGAAGCTACTCATAATTCTCATCATCATTGGAAGAGTTACATTATGATTCAAGCTTGTTTTCCTAAATAAAGGGGGGCAACAATTCAAGCAATGATGTAGCCTCAAGCTCCTCTGCATAATGGAATGGAAGCCCCTCCAACAAGTTATAACCTTGCAAATCAGGCTCATTAGGCTCCTCCTGATGTTTCAGCATTTGTTCAAGTTCATGAACCTATTGTCCTAGTTCATCATGACTATCAACTACTTCTGATTCTTCACAAGGATCAAAGTTAGCTTCCTCCTCAAAAAACTCAACAATGGATTTTCCAACCCCAACATGTTCAAAAACATCAGAGCTCCCACCTTGGAGGATAAAATTAGGTTCAATCTCAGGCTTTTCTTTCTGAATTGAGGCCCTATTGTCTTGCTTATTATTGTCAATAAGCAACCCACCCATGCTTTCTTGTTGTTCAATCATTTGCTAATGTTGTCTTCTATATTCCTCCATGGCTAGATGTAACATATTTGGGATTCTATCCTCTTTCATGGTGAATGAACCAACTTGATCACTGGGCTACTCTTCGTCTGTGACAACTCTCTTCTCTTTGGAAATCCCTTCAAGTTGCCTCTTTTGAAACTCCTCCATCAGTTGGTGTTGATAATCTGAGTAAGCTTGAGTATTCCGCACCTGAGCAGAGAGTAGCTTCACTTGTTCTTCCTTAGCATATACTTCCTGTTCAAGGCATTCCTCAAACTGGACTCTCTTTGCCACTCTTTCTGGATCATAAAAATAGACTTGTTCAGCCATCTCTTGTTGCCGCATAATGGTACCCTGCTGGACCTTGATATCAACCAACATCTTAGATAGGTATGCAAGCACCTTACTGATATCTTTAATCTCCATATTATGAAGACCTTGATTCAAATCCCACAAGATATGGTCAATCTATTGGAGTAGGTCCAAAACGTTCTGGTATGGGTGTGTAGGAGCAACATACTCATGATATGGAGGGCAATAGTAAGCATCTTCATGAATATTTGACATCTTTTCAATTAAAGAGCTAGAAACTCTGAATTAACAGATTATTTTGAGAAATACCAAGACTTGTGTCTGTGAAACCAAAAGATTTGAGCTCAAAGTCACTAGGTGTTGTTCACTTTGCCTCCAAAGGCTGGAAGATACTAAGGTAGACACCAAATCCCTCAGTATGCTAAATTTCTCAATAATGCACTGGTACACAGAGTCACCATGATATGCTGATGTTAACCTTAGAAAGGCCTGAATCTTACTAGTTGCATATCAAAACCAATAATAGATATAAAAATTCTCAAACTGTCTGCTCGACAGTCCCACAGGGCATGCCAGAAATTGTTATCACCTGGATTTGCACCCTTGCAGAATGTAAAATTTGACAATCTAGTGTAACATGGGAAGCCTTCTAAAGCTGTGGGTCACTTGTAGAAAGACGTCAACCTCCGAAGAAGGCTGGATTCCTTTGGTGTCACCTAAAACTAATGATTTTTTGAAGGAAAAGGGAGAGAGATAATGCATAAAAATGAAAATTAAACTCTAAGGTGATGAACCGAAATGACAGGAACAATGAGATACTCGAGCTACACTTGAATGCTAGTGACAGCCATGAAACTGCACAACAAGATCTTGTAGATCACACATTCAAACAGGTTCAACATGCACATGCCTTCAAGGAGGAAAGGCATATTTTCACAAACTAGAAGCTCATGTGCAGGATTAAGTAAACACAATTTGTAACCTACATGATATTACTTCGACAAAGAAAGGCATGACATGAAACAAAAGCTATTAGGAAAGAGAATATTTCACTAAGTAGCTCAATGAATCAAAAAAGAATGCACAATACTTCACCAGAATCATAAGGCAGAATGATGGACCATCAATAGTAACCAAGTTAGATTTTGTATATTATGTTCCAAATTGAGTTACAAAATCCTGCTAGTCTGAGAGAGGACTGCAAAAAGGGTCACAGACTTCAGAGGAGCATACATCGGAACTCTTTTACAAAAAGGTAAAAATTCCTTATATACAGAAAATATCTCGGCCCCTAAGGGCTTACAAAAATATCGGTCCCAGAAAAATCTCCCATAGATCTTTTTATTGGATTAAATGCCGCACCCCTGCGTGTCCTTGCTGTGTGTGTCAGTGAAAGACTACTGCCTGGAGAAACCCCCTTAGATCTTTTGAAGCTACCAGGTGTATTTACTTCTGGTCCTTGTGTCCACCTACTGAATCCCCCTGTTGAGCACCTTGAATGCTCTTAAGTCAAAAATAGATACATGTTGGTTCTCATTTTGTTGATTCTCTTGGCACTGGTCAAGCTACCAACGACTCACCCGTACCTCTCCTTGATTGGCTGGGCACACTACACATGGACTCCCCTCTGGTCAAAACTCATTCAGTCCAAATCACATCTTGGCGAGACACTAGAAGTGTCTCACCGATGCGATCATGTCCCTCTACAACTATTGGCACGATGTGGAAACATCGATGAGAGTCTTTATCAAGCTTCAAAATTCATATTGATGTTGCCTTTGTGGTCGCCAAGACAACCAATTGTCGGTGAGACAATTTACTGAAGGCAAAGCATTACCCCGAGAACCCCCTTATCATTTCGGAAAGAGATTATTGATATCACCCCGAATGCATTCCACTCCATCGAGCTCCAGATTTCCTTCGGTGAGACATTATCAAGTCGGGAAGACTTGATAGCAAGGCTCATTGTCTTGTCGATGTTCCTCCTTTCGCTAAGACTACACCATGTCGATAAGACATTACTACGACGGCTGGGAGCTCCGCTGATATCATTTATGTCGGGGAGACCTCTTGCCGATCTCTCTTTTCCTCCTCGGGCTCATTCTGCATCTACAAGACTTTTTGCATCGCTGAGACTTCATTGATTGCCGAGACATAATGTAGACTTCCCCTTGCCTCACGTGTTACACCGAAGATCTTTCCCATTCACCAAGACTCCTTTCCATCGGCCAGACCTCACATCGATATGACTTCAATGGCAGGACTGCTGGCTTTCTTCGGAGTGACCTTCATCCTTCAGCAAGACATTATGCTGAATACAATAACCTATGCCGAGCTCCATTTGTTGACAAGACATCACGTAGATGGGGGGACCTTTCTCTGACTTGGAATTTTATACTGAAGGCCATCATAATCGGTGAGACTTATCGGGTCGCTGAGACCTTCTCCCTTCATTTTTTCTTTCGGTGGGTTCCCTTTCCTGTCAAGGAGACATCTCCACTTCGGCATGACCTTACGCCGATATAAAATGTTCTCAGCGAAGTCTTTCGTGGTCGGTGAGACTCCTACTGAAGGAAAACATATCGAGGCCCCCTTTTCATTCTTCGGCAAGACATCCTCTCTCGTTGAGACCTCTTTTCCTTCTAGCCCCTCGCTTTGCCAAGCTCTTTGTTTCGGGGAGACCCTTTGTAATCTCTGAGACATCTCAGCGAGATCCCTTAGTCGTACCAAGGGCCTTCTTTCTTTTCTGTCGGGGAGACTTTCACTGAGCTCTTTGCCATCACCAAAGCACCTCTGGGTCACCGAGACCTCTTGGTGAGCTCAAATTGCCACACTGAAGACTTCAACATAAGGCACTGTCAGTGAGACATGTTAGTTTCGCTAGGACTTCTCACCAAGCGCAGGGACTTACCCTAAAGGAATGCAGTTGCTGTGACCTTTTGATGTCGGTAAGGCTTCTTATTGATAGTCCTTCTTCTAGAGAGGGCTTCCCTGATGGCTTTTAAACTGACTTCTATAGGTGAGACATCAACTCTTCGTTGGGACTTCACACCAAGCCACTTTGTTATCCCAAAGCTCGTGGTCGCCATGAGTCTCGTTGACTAATGATTGAATGACCTATTGGCCAAAGATCCTGATGCAACAAGAGGTCATATCGAACCCTTCCTGTCACAGCGATAGGCTCTGCAACTTTGTTTGGTAGGATAGAAGTTGGGTCATAGTGACCTATTTAAAATGAAAAGTAATAAAGTAGCCAGTTAGCCAGACAATAAAGATGTGATGCCGATCTGGCTCTAATGGAGACTGACCCTGTAACTACTGAGGCATAATTCCAACAGAGCAGGCCTCTTAACTAAACCCCTTGTGAAATGTCATTAGATGCATGAAATAACCCTCAATGGAGATATCCCATTTGGCCCTTATGAATATCTAAAATATAGATGCCTTGCCTGATTGAGCCTGAGGGTGATAATTAGGTAACATTTTTGGCGACCTTTGCTGGATGTTTGCCCGCTAAACATGAAGACCAGTAGTCTAGGCTTATCCATTGGGTATGGAGTCATTGGGAAAAATTCAGGAACAGACTTGGAACAGCTTTGTACATTGTAACTTGAGACACAAATCACCTAGAACTTATTGAAAACAAAAAAACTGCAGAAGGGAAACTATTTAACTGTGCTGAAATAGCACTTAGGGAATGTAGATTGCACCTAAACCTACCCTACACTAACAAATAATAAATTGGTCAAACAAACCCATTGATAGGTTGGGTAAAATAACTGCCCCTACTAAAAAATTTACAATGTTTGCCATGTTGGAGAACAACTAAAGAGAAATGAAGCATGCATGACACTTCAACCGATGGTTGTAAGATCTCTTGCAAAACATATTCAAGTTTACTAACCTTTTCATACGAAATGTGAACATTCTCGTTCTGAGGTGGGAAGGTAACTTGAGTGTGTTCTTCCATAGTTGTACCCTCATGCTTGGGTGTAAGCAAGTTATCAATATCTTTACTGGTCTCCATTTTGGCTAGATGCCTCATAGGGCAACCTTTAGCAAGGGAAAAGCTTGCACTTTCCTTGTTGAACTTTTGCTCATGAGCTGCCATTCTATCACCTTGTTGGCTAGGAAGCTCTAATCTCTGTGACTAAATTGGTGAAAGAATAAAAACCTCTTCAATATGTTCATGCTTTCCTAAATGAACACTTATTTCTTCAACGGAGAACAAAGAGATAGCTTCCTCCATCACATCTTTAATCAATTCATCAAATTCAAGCTCCTTTATAGACCAAAAAGGAAGCTGCTCATAATTCTCATCATCATTGGAAGAGTTACATTCTGATTCAGGCTTGTTTTCCTCAATAAAGGGGGGCAACAATTCAAGCAATGATGTAGCCTCAAGCTCCTATGCATAATGGAATGGAAGGCCCTCTAGCCAGTTATAACCTTGCAAATTAGGCTCATTAGGCTCCTCTTGATGTTTCAGCATTTGTTCAAGTTCATGAACCTGTTGTCCTAGTTCATCATGACTATCAACTACTTCTGATTCTTCACAAGGATCAAAGTTAGCTTCCTCCTCAAAAAACTCAACACTGGATTTTCCAACCCCAACATGTTCACAAACATCAAAGCTCCCACCTTGGAGGATAAAATTAGGTTCAATCTCAGGCTGTTCTTTCTGAATTGAGGCCCTATTGTCTTGCTTATTATTGTCAATAAGCAACCCACCCATGCTTTCTTGTTGTTCAATCATTTGTTGTTGTTGTCTTCTATATTCCTCCATGGATAGATGTAACAGATTTGGGGTTCTATCCTCTTTCATGGTGAATGAACCAACTTGATCACTGGGCTACTCTTCCTCTACGACAACTCTCTTCTCTTTGGAAATCCCTTCAAGCTGCCTCTTTTGAAACTCCTCCATCAGTTTGTGCTGATAATCCGAGTAAGCTTGAGTATTTTGCACCTGAGTAGAGAGTAGCTTCACTTGTTCTTCCTTAGCATATATTTCCTATTCAAGGCATTCCTCGAACTGGACTCTCTTTGCCACTCTTTTTGGATCATAAAAATAGACTTGTTCAGCCATCTCTTGTTGCCGCATAATGGTACCCTGCTACACCTTGATATCAACCAACATCTTAGATAGGTATGCAAACACTTTACTGATATCTTTAATCTCCATATTGTGAAGACCTTGATTCAAATCCCACAAGATATGGTCAATCTGCTAGAGCAGGTCCAAAACGTTTTGGTATGGGTGTGTAGGAGCAACATACTCATGATATGGAGGGCAATAGTAAGCATCTTCATGAATATTTGACATCTTTTCAATTAAAGAGCTAGAAACTCTAAATTAAGAGATTATTTTGAGAAATACCAAGAATTGCGTTTGTGAAACCAGAAGATTTGAGCTCGAAGTCACCAAGTGTTGTTCACTCTACCTCCAAAGACTGGAAGATACTGAGGTAGACACCAAATCCCTTAGTATGCCAAATTTCTCAATAATGCAATGGTACATGGAGTCGCCATGATATGCTCATATTAACCTCAGAAAGGCCTAAATCTCCTTGGTTGCATATCAAAACCAATAATAGATATGAAAATTCTCAAACTGTCTACTTGAAAATTCTCAAACTGTCTGTTCGACAGTCCCACCGGGTGTGCCAAAAATTGTTATCACCTGGATTTGCACACTTGCAAAATGTAAAATTTGACAATCCAGTGTAACATGGGAAGACCACTAAAGTTGTGGGTCACTTGTAGACAGAGGTCAACCTCCAGAGGAGGCCGACTTCCTTTGGTGTCACCTAAAACTACTAATTTTTTGAAGGAAAAGGGAGAGAGATAATGCATAAAAATGAAAATTAAACTCTAAGGTGATGCACTGAAATGACAGGAACAATGAGATAATCGAGCTACACTTGAATACTCGTGACAGCCATGAGACTGCACAACAAGATCCTGTAGATCACACATTCAAATAGGTTTGACATGCACATGCCTTCAAGAAGGAAAGGCATATTTTCACAAACTAGAAGCTCATGTGCAGGATTAAGTAAACACAGTTTGTAACCTACATGATACTACTTCTGCAAAGAAAGGCACGACATGAAACAAAAGCTATTAGGAAAGAGAATATTTCACTAAGTAGCTCAATGAATAAAAAAAGAATGCACAATACTTCACCAGAATCAAAAGGTAGAATGATGGACCATCAATAGTAACCAAGTTAGATTTTGTATATTATGTTCCAAATTGAGTTACATATTCCTGCTAGTCTGAGAGAGGATTGCAAAAAGGGTCACAGA